>JBBPDJ010000019.1:10776694-10805703 GCA_037974625.1 Cucumis cinereus
TTTAAAATAAAATATTAGAGATTTAGTAAATCTCCATAATTGTTGCAGAGAATGAATATTGTTTTTTATTTTTAAAACATTAATAGAATATTTTTAAAAAATAGAGATTTAGTAAATCTTCCATATGAAAGAGAGAGAAAATAGATTTTTAAAAATAAAATCTTCGGTTACAATCCATCTAGATTTTCTTAAGGGTATTTTGGGATTATTGAAAAGTTGGAACAACCGTTATTCTCGAATTTGCTATAAATGTTATGATTTTCGTTTTCTGCTATAAATTAAAATGACCCTCCAAATTTTGCCATTTACTCCAATTTCCCTAAATTATTTGAGTCTAAAGTCCAACTCAATTCAAATCCATGGTTTAGCCCAATAAATTAGTGTTGTGATTAATTTGGAATTATGTTATGAAGATTGTGAAATTAATTAATATATACATTTAGTCTCTTGGGATTAAAATAGTCTGTCAAGAGTAGACATAGATGTTATTTTATATCGGAGAGGCACAACAAGATGAGAACCGTACCCAAAATGTGAAAAAGATGGATACTTCCATTGTTGGTCATCTCAGAGCAGCACTGCTCAAAAATATTCTCTCATCCAAACGAAACACAGAGGGAAATCCAAATCATAATGATTCGCAACGTATTCGGGAAAGCGGTAACCAAATCGACGGCACTCAGCCTACTGGAATACAAGAATAACGATGAGAGTGAGATCGGATGTGTTGACTTGGCACAGGTAGCCCTAGCCTTAAAGAACTCACAGGGGAAGGGGAAAGATGAAGAAGAAGCCCTAAGGTCTGTGGAGATTCTTAGAGATGAATGTGGCCGAAAGAGGGAGGAAGAGTTCAGTACTCTTGGTTGGATCTACAATGCCACTGGTAGGGCCATCACTCTCCTCGACACCCACAATGGGCGAGGTGAGCTTGCTGCTTCGACCCTTTACCCAGTTCGAATTGAGAATGGACAATGGGGTGCGTTTCTTCATAAACATTCTTTTGAATCATCTGGAGCTGTTGTGTATGAAGGCTACAATTATCGTTTAGGTGAAAGTTACTATTGGTGTGTTGCCTGGAGGAATCGATCTAGGTCTTCCTCTCCCCAGGTTCTAATCTTTTCCACTCTCTCTTGATTGCTTGTTATTTTGTTCCTCATCATCCTCCAATTTTTACCACTTTATTTCATTTTGGTTTTTAACCTCTAAACTCTCTGTTTTCAACCATGAATTCCCAATGTATATCAACTTAACAGCGATTGTTCACTCAAATTCATGCGTCAACAATACTCGTAGCCAATATCGGTTCTTGCAATAAACTCTTTGAAATGTTGTCGTTTGGCTTGTATTAAAAAGTTTGCTATAAGATTAGAATTTGTGAAACGTAGGTTTAATGTTTTGAAGGTGCATGTGAAGATTGGAAGAGATGTAGATTGGTGCGAGGATGAATGGAACAATGTTTATAAAACATTAGAAAAGTGTGGCCCTTTGCATAGGATCAAAGAGGAAGGATGGCGTTCAGTTATCTCAGCCAGCACTCGCTCTAATGTTGTTTTTGAAGCACTTCTCACTATGGAACATCTATGACTAATCTAATTCATAGCACTTGAAAAGCCTTCATTTGCATATCACCTTCACTTTGTGTTTTGAGAGTTGTGTGCTTTTACTTGATTTAATCTCATAAATAGAGTTTCAAAATGTCTGTTATGTGTTGTTGTTTAAGACTCTTGAATTAACACTTTGTAATATATTATAGTTTAATATGATATGTGTTGTTTAAGACATTTGAGAGAACACTTTGTAATATATTTTGGTTTAAGCCTTCATTAAGTGTTTTAACTTTTCTATTTTTTAAGTCTATGATTCGTTTGCGTTAAAGGAGTATTCATGAATTCGTGAAGTGTTATGAAACCGTAAAAGCTAAATATTGTTTACAATTTTTTTGAATGACAACAACGTCCGTCAATATTAATATTTTTAGAGAAACCGTTCAATTATTTTCGCAATAATCTTCTAATTATTTAATCAATACGAAGTTTGGTCACATTCCCAACAGATATATCCATAAAATTGAAACACTGATAAGTTTTTGAAGTCATCAAGAACTCATCCACAAATTAGCTTGTGTTGAAAGCGATTTAATTACAGCATCATACAAATTTCATCTAATAACATTAGAAACATATAGACAAAAAAGTAAAACCCAACCCAACTCACATTTTACCAATCCTTAAGAAGTTCACTGGCAACATCCTTATAGCTCACTTTCTTCTTAACTGGCTCAGAATTGTTTTGTACAAATGGTTTCTTCTCCTCAACAACAGTGCGACTACTACTACTTTTAGTTCCACTCATTCCAAGACTTGGAACCATATCTAATAACATGGCTTCAAGTGGATCCTTCATCACTTCAAGTTTCTCAGGTTTTTCCATAGATTTGGAGTCTGCATGAACTTCTTCAATGGCTTTGCCTTTTTGTTTTGAATCGTAGTCTTCTAGCATTTTAAACTCCTTCGTTTTCTCGTTTTCCTCTTTCTCCCTTTTAGATTCTTCTGCGTTAGTTTTTTCTTTGGTAGAGTCACTGTTGCCTGACTCAAAACCACCTATTTTTGCAGATCCCTTGGCAATACGTGCTCGAGTTCTTCGCTTTTCTTCGGCCTCCGCTTTCTCTCTCTGTGCATTCCCTGCAGTAGGTCTTCTTCGTTTCTTTGAGTTAGATATCTCATTTTCTAATGTTTTAAACTTGTGCTTTTCGGAGTTTTCACTGCATAATGTAACATTTCCAGTTTCAGCATTTGTTTTTTCATCAGTATGGTCACTGCCGTCAGACTCAACTTCGCTTATTTTTGCAGGCCCCTTGGCTTTTCGGGTTCGAGCTTTTCGAACCTGTTCGACACCTGATTTCGCTTTCAGCATGCTCCTTGTAGCAGGCCTTCCTCTTTTCTTTCCACCAGATCTCTCAGTTGAATGGGAGAGCATCTGTTGTCCTGAAGCAGCTTCATTTCTTCCTCGATCTTTATACTCCTTGGTAGGACAGGGAATTTGTGGATTGTCTTTATCTTCCGAGGCCAATGGTGTCTCAGAATCCATGCCAGAATTTCTTCGAAAGCAGAGAACAAAAAGCAACATTGTAGTACTCAAGATACTAAATCAGAACCAAATGAAGCATGTATAAACAGATCCTATTTTAGAAAATCGGAGGATAAACATTTTAAAAGATTTAGATTTCAAGCAAATTTCGAAACTGAAAGTATGACTATGAGGTTTGGCATCTTGGAAAAGTATAATTTACAAAAATTAAGAACCTAATCATTTGGTTTTGATTTTTAGTTTTTGAGAATTAAACCTATAAACACCTTTTTCACCTCTAAATTTCTTGTTTTTGTTACCTAATTTCTATTTAAAATGTTTTAAAAAACCAAGCCAAATTTTAAAAACTAAAAGAAGAAAAAAATATTACAAACTTGTTTCTGGAATTTAGCTAAAAATTCAACTCTTGTTTTAAGAAAGATGCAAATCATGGTAATAAAGTGGGAGGAATAGGCTTAATTTTCAAAACCCGAAAACGAAAAACGAAATTGTTATCAAATGGGGCCTAAATAAATTGAGTGGGAGGCTTATCCTATTCCAGGGGAATGGTTAGCCATTAAACTCCAATTAAATACTCATTTACTTTAAATCAATGAAAACATCGGTCAGTCCAACAAACACATTATGTTGCAACTAGATGATTTATATTCTTAGGGTAAAAATAAAAAATAAAAAGAGCCGTACTTTTTTTTCACATTAAACCTGTGTATAGTCATAATTTGTTTAGATTTCTGTACTTGAAATGCTCGAAAAGTAATCTCAAGTTCTTATATTTGAACTTACATATTTTCAGTCGACTTTTTCCCATTGGGATTTAAGCTATATGAATCTTCTGGCAACCTTTGGGCCCTCTCCAAACAGTCTTCCAACCAATGATGTGCAACAATATGAATCTGATCTTTCAACATGACAGATTTCTCTACTTCAATGCAACTGTAAAGTGATAGATAAAGAACAAATCATGAGTTCAAGCAAGAAATAAAGCCATCACCTTTTAAAGATATTAGAGTCTTAAAACTGAAAGCTGTTAACTAGGCTCAGGAACCTGCTAAGATTGTCGTAAGATCAAGGGAGAAAGGCATTGTATTTTTGTTTTTTATCCTAATGGATGAAAACTTTGATGGAGAAAAAATGAAGAAATACAAAAACAAATAAAAAATTAAGCAAACAAAAATAGGGCGCCCAACTAGGGGAAGGGGTTCCAACTATACAAGATGGTGCCTATGGAATAACTACTAAAGGTCTTCAAGATTAAAGCCCAAGGAGAAATATTAAATCTAATGAGAGCCCAAATATCACTAGGATCCATCTCCAATCTTCTAAACACTTTGCTGTTCTGCTCACCTTAAAGATCCCACAAAATAGTGCACACCTTGCTAGTCACAAGAAGCAGCAGATAGAGGAGAAACCAACAAAATTCCAAACATATCTTGCAAACTCAAACTTCCAAAAGAATGCGATCCAAGGGCATCTTCCTAGCATGCCAATCCAGTGTTAGCTCGATCATGTAAAACTTGCCATGTAAAGAGCAGCACTTTCCTCGAAATAAAAAATCTTCCAAAGATTTATAATTTTTAAAACAATAATAATAATATTTTTTAAAAAAATAAAATAAACCAGGGATAATGGTCTAACAAACTATGAAAAAAGATTTACACAAGAATCCCTCCAAATGGTTGAATATCCACACACGCAAGTCTTCTCAAGTCTAGTTCAAAGTAATAAAAGCTCCAAAAGGTTGAGACTCCAAAAGATTTCCAGACTAGATTTCCCGTCCTCCCTCTCTCACTCTCTCTAAAACAAAACCACTTTAATTACAAAAAACACTATAAAGGAAATATATTCAAACTCATCACAGCTATCCTACAACCAATTATGTTGAAATGCTACACGCAAAGCGCCACCCATGAGTTTCAAAGTAATATTTCATTATAGCACACCATCAGAAAAATCTAACATCAAGAGAAAAATATTATATTATCTAATGATGCGCCGGCCGCAACTGCATCACGTAATAGCATCTAATAACATTCTCAATCAGGAAACAAAAGAGTATTCAAAATAACCGTTACCTTTTCAACACTGTTTCATATCTTACAGGTGCTCCAGGTATACCGAAGACTACAATGTGGGTAGCAGAAACAGGGTCATCACTAACTTTTCCACCTCTGAAGGAAACTTCAACCTTCAACCTCCTTATTGAAAGCTCCAAAAGAATGCCCCAATCAGACTTTCTAAGAGAACGTAAACATGGAAACCCAAGACTGTTATCAATATAATGTCGTAACTCACAGCTAAATCAGCTAATTTTAGACAGACTGGATACAGAGAACTTACAAAGATAATCTTAACGGAAGAAAGTAAATTTGGCACCCAGCAAATATACACCATTCGTGTTTTGGACAATATTTTCCCCTATAGTAGTCAATGGCTTTCACATCTTCTGATATACTAACATTGCTTAATAGCTGACAAGTGACAGGAAAGAAGATAGATGCCCATTGTGAGAGAGAGAGAGAGAGAGAGAGATCCTAAGAAATAATCCTGCAACCCCAGCGTTATGCTGCATTTGGAAACAGAAAAAGGACTAGACATGATCTTTGATAGGTTTACCTGTTTCAGTTCTGCAAGTTCAAGATCCCAGAAATACGAGTCAGAAAATTCATCAATTTCCTCCTCCAAATTTTTCTTTGAGTTACCTGAGAGAAAGAGAAAATGCCTGGAAAAAACATGAAGTATGAATATTGTAATATATAATTAACAAATGGAGGATTTTCCAAAACAATTGATGAATAATGTGGCATTACTTAGGCTTTAGAGGCAGTAGTTTCTTTTGAGAACAACATTCCAAAACCCAAGAATAATGAATAACATCCCCATGACGTTTGGCGGCTTCATATTTGATGCCTGCTAAATTTACTAACTAATTAACTAGTTGTAAAGGCACATACATGTGAAAATGTAAGTGCACAATTATGTAGAGCTGGATGTGTCATGAGCTTGAAATCAGAGAGAGAGATAGAGAGACCTTTGCTATCAGCTGCTACAGCGTGTGTAACAGAATTATTCAAATTCATAGAGAATGTACCCCCATTCTCCACTATCAATTTGTGTAAGGAATCGAGAGAATGGGTTGGAGGCACATTAACAATGTCTGCATATGTCAAGATTCAACTTCAACATATTTTCAGAAGCGTCAAAAGAATGTAACAAGCAAGCATCTAACATCATAAAAGCTCGTTACCATGTTTCATTATCTCACTTGTGCCCTCTAAATATCATCTACAGATCAATATGGTCTCAAGCAGTTTGCTCATTTCTTTTTCAGCGTAGCTAAAATGAAAACTGTCAACATTCACATCATGCTGCTCTATAACTGATTGTAAAGGCATTAATATTGATCTTTAAAAGACTAATGACTACTGCTACAGTTTAAATAAGCGAGATGAATTAAAAACTCGTTTAAATTTAGGATACAAAATAACATATTTGAGAAAATCAAGGAGTCCTCTGTAATGCCTGTAATATCAGTCTGAAGTAAATGAGAAGGAACAACAGAAACGCTCTTTTTCCTTCCCTTTCCAGTGGACTTAATGTACTTCCGTTTACTATATTGCCAACCACTATTGTTCGTGCTGCTTTGTATGGTACCATTAGTTGAATGAACCAGCTCCATAAAAGCTGCATTAAGGAACATACATTGAACGGTAGTTCAAGAAACTAACAAGAACTGTTCATAAAAGTTTGAAACTAACATTATAAATTATAATATTTACAAGAGAAGTATGAGTAAAGAATCCAAGTACATTATTTTTCCTTCTTTTTTTTTTTTTTTTTTTTTTGAAAAGGAGACAAGCCTCTTCATTAATATAATGAAATGAGACTGATGCTCAAAGTACAAAAGAATTATTCAAAGAGCTAGAATCTTTAAGGGACAAAGAATCTGGAAACCAATAATACAGACAAAACAAAACGAGGGCCAAGAGCTTAACAAACTCCGAACAAGTCAAAAATGCAGACAAAACAACAACTGTAAAATTCAATACAAATGAAATGTTGGAAAAGGAAACAAAAGTACGCCAAAAACCATAACCCTGAGAATCCATCTTAAACTACAAAGTCCCAGCCTACATCCTTGGAGCTCCAGATTGACTTGATAAAGCTCATAAAAAGCTCAGCTTTTTAATTCTTGAAATAGAACCAACTCTGGATTATGTGATTTCAAAAAACTCTTTAGGGCCAAACTCTACTTTGGATCTTTACTCCTCTCGTATTCCACGTAACAACTTTCTTACTAACTTCCCCTGTTTCGAACAAAGGTTTGTCAAGCTAAGATAAGATTGCAGGCTTCTACTACAGATTTCAAGTGAGTGGGCACTTCACTGCATCTGGGATTGTAAAGAAATTTCTGCTAACTTCTTATTATATGCCGACACTTCGACACACTGAAAAAGGACCTCCAAGTCTGCCATTATTGGATCGTTCAAACTCTGCTATGCAACCTCTTAAGACTTCTCCAATTGATCAATTTCCTCGTACTGACACTGACGGGGGAGACAAAATCATCCTTTCCTTTCTTTTTAGAAGGGAAGATTGGAGTGTGAATAGGAGTGCCTCTAAGGAAGTTCACCTTAGCATTGAGATAAAACTGAGTATTTGAACATCGGGGAAGATGATTTATGAGGCTTTGATCTAGTATTCTGTAAAGGAACTTGAACCTGCGTGCATTTCTCATCTAAAATGTCCGGATTGACATCTAGAATCAACTTGGCCTTAGATGAAGTCTTCTTGGCTATGGCCTTCTTTCTCTTTCTTCTAACAAAATGCTTTGGGAAAACTTTGAAAGGAAGAGAAGCCTTCTGAGCTATGGGATTTCATTCAGCCCCTACTTTGCTCTTTAATCTACCCGGAGAAGAAATGGCTGAAGAAGAAGACGATTGAGTAGACGAAGAACTGTTGGAGCTCTTTGCGGCTAGACCTCTATTAACTTCAAAATTATTGACTGTTAATGGAGCTAAATAAGTGGAAGAGACTAGTGATATCGGCTTGTTGTTAATAGAATTTGGAATAGTTTGAATTGGGCCCACACGACTTTTGAACTTCCATCTTGAAACTTCCACCCGAGATAACTTTTGAAATTCCTTTGGTAGCCTTATTAATGCTTGAGAACTGAAAGGTCGAATTAATTGAAATGTCCCCTCCTTTCTCTGTCCTCCTTAAAGATGCTTTCTCAACTTTCTTTGATTTCTTATTGGGCAATAGTTTTGACCTGGCCGAAAATTTCTCTTTCTTCATTAAATTTGACATTTCGACTTCTTCAATTTCACTAATGGCCAATATGTGCTTCTCCGGCTACTTTGAGGCTTGGAGATGGGAATTCCGACAATATGGAAAGGAGCCAACTCCCTCCTAACCTCCTTTTCCATCAACATTTCAAATGGGTTCCTCGAAAAACCTAGTTTCGAAAATGATGAGGAAAGAAAGGCTCATTCTGGTTTCAACAAATTTGGATCTTCTCCTTCATCTAATAGGACTTGGTTGACCCTTAGTAAATCAATCTGATTGTTGAAGTCGCTAATGAACAAAGCTTCTTCCATGGTCGTTGGAGCTTTTTAATGCTTCTATGTCCCCAAAATTAAGGAAAATATATCCTCTAATTGCATCTCTTATTTCAACAATAGTTGGCAAAAACCTATAGAGATTTTGACTGACCTTTATTTTGGCCTCTGAATAGTTAATCAGATTCATAGTTTCTAAGGAAATGCTTTCAAGACCTCCAAAATACCCTCCAATAGCTTTGAAAACATCAACACTCCAATAATCCAACGGTAAGTTTCTAGTAGAGGTCCAGCCACCATAACCTTTCACAAACTCTGGCCTACTGTGTTTTAAGCCATTCCATTTTTCAAATAAGATATGGAAGAGACCATATCTCTACCACTTGCTCGGGAACTCAACCTTGTCTTCGAGATTGCCTAAAGAAGATTCAATTAGAGCTCTATCCACAGATAAAGGATTGATAGTTATTCTAGAATGAAATTGATCCTCCAGCACTTTTGCAATGTCTTTCCAATCATTAAACTCAAACCAACGAGTAAAGACCCACAAGCTTTTAAAATCTTCTCTGAGCACCTTGCTATTCTTATGGACCCAAAAGGGTGACTTACCCTGCATTTGAAATGTACTCTGTTTTGCTAGAGCTAAGGCTGAGGATTGAAGGATTAATTCTTTGCTACCATTTTTTAAAGCACCTATCTAAGGAAAAGCCAACAATTCTAACATGTCATCTCCGATCATCTTCGAGACTTCATTACTAGTTGATCTGGACTGGAAATCTTTGATCATGCTGATAAAAGAAATCCACCCCTGTTGATTCAGACCCATTGGGACATGTAAGAAGAAGCTCCCCCCAGTTTCAGGTCACACAGTAAATCTTAACACCCATCCATAAGTAGCAGCAAATTTGGAGATTTTGACGACCCCTACATCATTCTTAGCTCTCCGTGCGAAAAAAGAAGAAACTTGTTCTTGCAAAAGTTCCGAAATTTGATCCACAATCCAAACAAAAAGAGAATTGAGGGGGAAAGGGAGGAGAGAGGAGAGAGCATCCTTGGTGATCTGCTCTTTTAAACAATAAAAGATGTTGTGTCTTCTGAGTTCATGGAACTGATTAATTTCGAAACTTTGGCAGGATCCATAAACTAAAATGGCAGGATCAGGTGATGTGGGATTAAAGCTTCTTATTGATTCGAAACAACAAAGAGTTCTTTTTGGTGAAGGAGACAAGAACTTGATTAAGACATTTCAAGAAACCCACCAAATACACATTAACTTACCCAAAATCAGAGCACCTACCAAATGTTATCAAATTTCGGCGACAAACCTACAGCGGCACTCCAGATGGCGGACCAGCAATGACAACGAGATTTTGTGTGACGGAACAAAGAGAGGTTGAACAGAATGAGATGACTACGGTGAGATCTGCTGAACAACAGCCGAAAATTGGATGGAGGAAAAGGAAGACTGAGTGGTGGCGACAGATTGATGCAAACGATGAAGGTAAGACTCGTGGTTTCGTGATTGGTGGGCGACGGTTGTGAGTCTACGAAGCGGCGTGGGTCTTTTTGCGTGAAGGAGATGAGTTGTTGTGCGAATCCAAGTACATTATTTTGGAGTTTTTGTTCAATTAGCTATTTAAAGGAGGCAAGAGGAAAGCTCATAATTTTGCAGTTATATCTCTCTTGCTCTCAACATTTCTCAACCTCACACTCTTCCTTCATTTTCTTTCTGATCATTTTTAGGTCTGTTCTTGCTTTCTTCAGACTTTATGGATGGTGAGTTGGAAAAGCGCCACTCAAGATTTATTTATTAAAAATACTTAGTTAGTAAGGTTCATACATGGGAGAATAGATAGACTGGGGGACTCGTACAAATGGATGTTCTCTTTGGAGAAAAAATCAGTTATTAAGGATCAGCTAAAGGATGATTTAAGATCAAGAAGTGAGCATATTTGATAAAACGGTCCACCACAACAAATGAGGTATGATTGCCCTCCAAGTTGAAGAGGTTCACCACAAAATCCATGGAGATATCAACCCAAGCCATGTCATGATTGCATCAAGCCACCTGGGGTTAAAACCTGATACTTCTGGTGCTGGCAAGTCTCACAATTTACCCCCACAAATTCTTGCTCAAAGTTTTCATTTTTCTTTAATGAATAACCAGGCAAAGTCTTGCACAGATTTTGTCATCCCTTCCCTGTACACGTTAGTTGCCATCCATTCGTGTCCTACACTCCCTTGGACAGCTTCCTACCAAACTCAAATCCCTGGAAAACAAACTGTCTTTATTCATCAATCCCTGGAATGTAGGAGGAGCACTAGTGAGGACAAATGACACTACCAATCCATCTAGAGTCGTCCGTGTATATAGAAAGCAGTTTGACCTAAATTTGATAATACGAAATTTCAAGTCTAACTTGGAGCATATGTTAGCTCCAACAGATCGTTCATTGATAGAAAAAATTATCCTTTTCTTTAACTTATCTAAACATTGTTTCTTTATGTCAGGCTCATAGTCCACACAAAAGCACTAAATTTTGTCTTTTTTTACCAACAAAACAGGTTGAGGTTGGGTTAAATGAACCCCAACATTTCACCAACCATCATTTAATTCTTTAGTATGGCCATGGTCCCATTCCGGCAGTAATCCACTAGGAGTCTAGGCATATTAAATAACTCAGATAGTGCTCAATTACCACCTTCATCTCAATCGCAATTTGCATCTCTACCACAGTCATTGTAAGTGCTCCACACTCGATTATCATTGCCAATTCCTCTTTAGCCAAGTGACAAGTGACAAGGGAAACAATACCCTTGCAATTCAATTGTTCCATCAACTTTAAATTTCATTGTCGGCTTTTCAAGTCCACTATCATCTCAACGAAAGTCCCCAAACCACCCATACTTCCTTTACTTAAGCACTTGGTTTTTATTTCTTAATGAGCATAGCCACTCCCTCCATTCACGAAAGCCCATCAGGCCTCCATTCACAGAACTTTGCTCGCACCTGGGTTTCAATCTGTTAATGAAGTTGCCCTACACAACCCATGTTAGCAAATGTTGGTAGTCCTTTGACAATGATTTTGAATTATGGTTAGAAGTTAGAACTCATGTACACCACCCCTTACACTTGAGAATATTTATAAAGGATCCCATCTTGTGACAATCAGAACCATGCTACCAAGGTTGCTCGAAATTATCCAACTCAAAAAGAACATCAATCATCCATCCAACAGTACCTTCGATATAGTTTTCAAGTTTATAGACAAGTTCTTCAATCAGTAATTTTTGTGTATGTTTTCCTTCTATTCTCCTTCAAAATCCAGTTCAGGTTCTAGCTTCCAGAAAAGTTCTTCAAAAATTTTTTTTTTTAGATAAGAGACAGAGATATATAAGATACTGATTCTATTCATCCAATGGTACCATTGGAGTAAATAAGAGACAGATTTCGGGTTCTTCAAAAAAAAAAGTTATCATTTTGCATGGTACCATGGTACCATTTTTTTTTTTTTAGATAAGAGACAGAGATATATAGGAGTAAATAAACTTCTTATGGGTCCTACTAAAATATCATTTTGCACACATTTTCTTCCCATCCAGTCCAAGTTTTTCCTTGAAAATTGCTAATATCTTATATATGATTTAAGTCTTCAAAAAATATATGAAATGATCAGTAAAAAGTTATTTTGGGATAACTATCGCTCTTTTTCACTTTTCATTGGTCGGAGTTAAACAGTATTAGATTTCGGGTTTACTTTGACTTCACTACCAAATGGATCTTTCTTAGAAACTTTTTATTTCTCATTTCAGTCAGTGGATCAATCATCCTCTTTTCTTTTAGCCATTTATTCCTCTTATACCGTCACATTGCTGTTTCCTAAAAGAAACAACAGCTGAAATGTAATTTCCCTACAAAAGACACCTTGATAATATAATGATGAGATAGATAAACGACGACAACTGAGGATGGTACTAGTACTACAGTTTTAACCATAGTGATATGAACCGGCCAAGCATCAAATTATTAATTAGACTTTATTTAATAATTATGATGTATTTTAAATAATTTTCATTTTTTTATCTTTTTCAATTTTATCTTTTTATCTTTTTATCATTTTATCTTTTTTTAATAACTTTTTTAAAAAAGGATAATTTAGTCTTTTCCTATTGAATTAGGGTTTATTGGGAGGCTATTTAAGCCTTGCCTTTAGGTTGTTTTGGGGAGGTTTTTGATAAATAAAGATTCAGGATTTTCTTAGAAAATTCTTTGGTAGATGACAGAGTCTCATCGCCGCTTTTTTGCAATTCTTGATTTAGGGTTGCAAGCCAAGAACATTCAGGTAAGTTTGATCACCTTGCTTGTGGAGTGTTCGAACTTGGAGTGAGGAACTAGTTCTCCTTATCTCTTGGTCTTCGATCAAAGGGTAATCCAAATTTAACCCTTTCCCTTGGGTTTTTGTCAAATTGATTTGGGGGTTTTAGAATTTGTTATTAGGGGTTCGCAAATTGGGTTCCTAATTTACAAATCTTAGGGTTTACTTATCACATAAGTTCATTATTTATAAGGATCAAATTAAATTTATCAGAGAGAGGGTAAACAAAAGTGTATTTCTCACATTGAACATCAAGACATTCATGCCAAGGTTTGTCATATCGAACACGGTCTATGCGTGGAAATCTGAGACTATATGGTGCTGCAAAGACCTAGAACAACATAAATCAATAAACCCAGGTCATAAAGTAGATATCTAAAGCAACAGACCGATATGGTACTAAACAACCCATGGATTCCTGCAGAATAATAAGAAATTTTCGTTGAAAAACACACCTCAGATTTTATAGTTCGTATATCACTGGTAATGGAAAGAATGATTGATCTGCAAAATCCAAGAAAATTAAGGAGGTAAAAACGATTACATTCTGCTACCATCAAAAGCTTTACAAGTATAGCAGAAAAATTAAAAGAATGTTAACTTCTCCGGGCTTTCAACCCAAACGTCTGGTCTTTCTTTTGAATTATTTGTAACTTGGTAAAAGCTGGGTGCAGTCTTCCTTGGATATTCACTTTTCCTAACAAGAGACAGCAAGTACTTCAAAGATATATCAGAATATTGTAGCTTAAAAATAACAGATCGATTTTGTCTATTAATATGTGCCAGCAACAAGTAAGAACTACAGCTAAATCTATGATTGCAATTGCAAATCTCAATCTAGTTTTGACTATGAGCAAGTCCAATTGCAAATCTCAATCTAGTTTTGACTATCAGCCTTTAAGTCCAAATTGAATTTGAAACCATTTTACCCCATTACGTTGACAAGGCGTGCTCATCATTTCATAAGAATTATAAATCAAGATTTTTTTACTTCAGGATGTGAGTATTCAGATATTTTGGTCTTATCTAAACTGATCTGATAGCACTATTTTCTACCAATATTTTGCTGATAATCCTTGTTCGACTGACATACTGAGCAATGAGCATTCATATTAGTTCAGAATCTTCAGATTCAATTTGGCAACTTTGCTAAGTCCCCATTGTTCACCAGCTCTTCCTTCTCACCAATTTCTCGTACACATCATTAATATTTGCACACATATAGGAACAATCCCTCAGCCCAATGCCCTCTCTTTATTTCATTAGCTAGGATTGTTTTGGCATGCGCTCCAATAATCAAAGAGTGACAACAGAACTACAGAAGAATCACCGAATTTACTTTTGGATGTACTATATTTTTCTACAGTAAGATAGACTTATATTAAAATATCAAATTCTCAACAATCATATCCATTTGCAAAATGTATAAGAATTATTGTGAATGTCAATTTAATGTGAAATACATAGAAGAGTTTTTTTTTTTTTTTTTTTCTTTTTTGAGAGTTGGAAACAGAAATAAATAGAAGAGAAAAAATCACAAAACCCTACAAAATTTGGGTTATTAGACCCTATCAGTTCAGGCAGCATACTTGGATGATCAGAACATTTCCTAATCCATACCTAAAATAAGGCTTCAGTTTATTTACAACAGCATCTAACTCCTCATCAGTAAGTCCAGTTCCTACTCTACAGAAGGAAATAAACCTGCAATTAAAGAACCCGTAATTGAGCACCACATTCTAATGGACTTGTTTTTTAAAGGTAATAATTTTGAAACTTATAGTGAATGGTCAATTCTAACGGAATAATAATCATTCCCTTTTCATCCTTTGCATAACCATAAATATAACAAAAAGATCATATGAAAACTAATTAAAAATAATTCTAAAAAAAAAAGGTGTGCGGATGTTCTACTAAATAGAGACATCAATAATTTGTTTAGTTGTAACTTATATCAAGACATTTAATTAATTTTGGTGGCACTTCAGTAGAATCCAGTTGCTCTAATTTCAGTATCCAAAAGTCATTTGGAAGTTTATTTATGACGCTGACAACAGACCCACATTTAGTTGGTTGAAAGATTCCCTAAACTATCCAGGGGACTTCAACTGTGAACTTTATTTCACTAACAGACTAACAACTAATGAAATTCTCCTTTTGTAGTCCTAAATGGATGCTAACTCGCAAATTCGCCAATCACCTTCTGCAGATTACTTTGCTCATTTGCTAAGCAAATCTCTCAAACTGTCTTCTCTCTTCTTTTCCTTTCCTTTTTCTTCCTCATTTTACCCTCCTTTCACACAAGAATTACATTTTCTTATCCCCAACTGAAGTTCAATAAGTGTTCTAAATTTATTTAGTTAAAAACATGAAGAAGGGATTCGTTTACATCCTGGCAAGAAAATTAAGTTTACATCACCTACCACTCAGTTTTCCTTCCAGATTTTGCATGTTTCTGAAAAAGACTCCTGGACTCAGCCTGATACCCTTGGCTTGATCCTATTCTAGTACGATTCACCCTTTCCATTCTATTCCCCTTTATTTTGCATCATCCAGAACCTCCAAAGGAAATGCTATATTTCATCATTGTCGATACCCATCTATAGGTTTGCCTACATCAAGAACACTTAATATTTTGGCCCTTGCCTTATGGTTAATGTTAACTATAGATTCACGCTCCACTTTATGTTTCACATTGTTGCCTTTGTAGCTACTCATATATTTCCAAATTCAGTTCTTCCTTGGTTCTCCATAATTCCTCAAAGGGCCAGTAAATGCCTTAATGACCTATCTGGAAAATTTCTCCGATTCTATCATTCATCTGATTTTTCCAACTATATTCCGCATCCTGAGTCATGAGTACCTTCTTTCTATCAGTCTGACAATGGGTAAAGTTGACCTGATCTACTAGATAGTTCCTAAAACCATATACATATATCCTTTTTTTTAATTACAAACAAGTGAATATCATACATCTTGCTACAGAGATTTTTAATTCCCGTGCAGAGATAATGAACAAAAGAAGAGGAAAGGTTTGAAGATCAGAGACATTTATCCAATCACATCCTCTGTCAGTTGTTTATGGATTTCAATAAATTAAAAAACACAACACTTCCATAGCTACAAGCTAATGACATAAGAGTCTTACCGTCTGGGATATGCATCTGAGGGTTGACGCTCAGCAAGACCCATTAAAAATTGAGCGACCTTCAAAAATATAGACATTAAACTTGATCTTCCAAGAAAATGCATCACACTTAGTCTCTAGGAAAGCTAACCTCCCCACCCCGCCGTCCAGAGCCATAGTAACCTCCTATTACCAGTGAACAAATATTAAGATACACAAGTAAGAAATATGCTTATCCAAACAAACTGTAAAACAAGAAAACTGCAGACCTATGATGAGGGCATCCAAATCAGATCCAGCACGAACGTAATCAGGCTTTAGTTTTAACCACTTCCCACTACGGTCGCCAGGTTCCCATTTAGAACCCAAGTCCTTAATAACAATACCTTCATCTCTGAGGAAAATTTTCCAATAATAATCTTTGTTTTCAGAAAGCTAAAAAAATATAAAAGAACTTGGAAGATGATAAGACTTAATAATATCGAGCATTATTTAATATATCACTTGTAGTAGCTGCAGAAGAGATACCTATTTTCAATGGTACTCTTAAAGAACCTTTCGACATCATCAACACTATAAGCTCTGATTGACCAAGAAGGATAGCCTGCATGACAGCATAGGACAGACCTAATCCATTAAAACTTAAGTTCGCAACCATTTATATGACAGAATTAGGAGCCCACATGAAAAGAACAAGTTTGCAATTGACTAAATCCAGATTATTCAAAGATTTCTTCCTCTTTTGATTTATTTTGGGATTGCTTTAAGTTAAACACTTCTTGGTGGTGTCACAGCTATAATAAATTATTTTATAATATTTCTATTCTCTGCTTTATCTATCAACAGCCCAAAGCACATTTCCAATACCGAAAGATTCTTCTACATCGAATTTCAAACAAAGTAAAGAGTTTCCTATTGCTCTTCACAAAGGAAAACACATGTACTTATCCTGTTATGTTGTTTCCTCTTATGTGTCTTATAACCATTACTCATCTTCTACAAGCTCTTTTGGTATATCTCTTGTTCTAAGCTTATTAATGAAGCCTTGCCCCATCCTAGTTGGCATGCCATGATGCGATGGTAAGGTGAATGGCTTAAATAATGAGGATGCTAGGGATTTTGTATCATTTCCCAAACAAAAGATGACTGCTGGATATAGATGGATGTTTTGCAACCAAGATCAACCCTTCAATTGATAGCACAATTGTTGCTAAAGCCCTTGCTCAGACATATGGAATCTACAACATTTGGGTGTCAAAGAAACTCGTAAAATACTAAATCTTACGTAGGTGGCCACCATGAATTGAACTCATGATTTCTTAGCCTTTATCAAGGTCATGTCATCTATTTACCACAAGGACAACACATGATGGCTCCTTTCAAAATAATTTTTACGGGGTTGGAACATGGGACCTCTTGAACCATCTTTTCTGTTAGATGCGATACCACGTTAAATCACCAATTGACCCAAAAGCTTAAGATAATGAGTGAAGGTAAATTTAATATTATATAGTCTAATATAAATATTTATTGGAAACTTGAATATTATGACCATACATAACTTATTTAGTGTGAGCATTGTGAGACTACTAGGGATGTAATTAATTTGGTTCAGCTTGTTTTTCAGTGTTGAACTAAAACAAACTGCCAAGAATATTAAAGGAAAACTGACAGCCAAACTGTTGATTATTTCCTTTGTTAATTCTTTCCTTTATTGTTAATATTTTCATTGTATTTAAAGATATTTGTGTGTATTTATTTTGTCCTTATTTTGTATTTTCCTACTTTGCCTTGGATATTTCTTCTATTTAAGAAAACTCTTTTCTTTCTAAGTGAAATAAGAGAAAATACATTTTACACACAAACGTAGTTCATCGAATCCCCCCGAACCAATTAACCAACAGTTCAGTCAGTTCGATTTGACAGCCCAATGTTACCTCAACCACAGGTTTGTTTCATACGGCCTGTGCTGATGAGCCGTAACTTGGTGGTATTGGGTTGTGCTAGGTCTAGTGGGCCGATTGTGGTAAATGATAATTCAACGGAAAGAAATGGTGATAGACAAGCTCGAACTCACACAATGGATGATAACAGTGGGATTTCAAAGCTAACTTACTTAACCGTGCAAACGATTTGTAAATGTTTAATTATCGTTCGGCTCAACTTAATTGGTATGTTCAAATCGACCGAATATGATCGGTTTTTGTTTTACAGAACTGCCAAACCAAACCAGTTCCAACCTAAACTGGCATCAGTTTTGGTGGCCTAGTTCATGCAAATCCCAAAAGTTACTATCAGTTTTTATTTACACAAACCAAAACCGCCAAACCAAACAGTTCCAACTAAAACTGACAACAGTTTCTGTCAATTTGAGCAGCTTATTTGGTTTTTCTCTTGCACTCTAGTCAGTACATATCTTCGCCTACTTTAGATCATTGGAGGAGATGGTTAGAAACTAAATAATAATGGAAGTATTTCCATATTTATTTATACAAAATATCACAACCACGTGACTGAAACTTGACCATCTCTTAGAGACTCATAATAGTCAACGTACATTTAACATAAATTTCCATTTTTTAAGATATATAATATCACAGTGCCTATAAATCCACGAACAGCCACCAGTCATGTTGTACAATGAACAGTTCGGCCATATCAAAAAGAAGTAATAAATAAATAATAGAAGAAGCCCTAAATTGACATATAAGACGAAATACAAACACTGCCAGTCAAGTCTAAGTCTGTTATAAGATGATTAGAAGAGAAAAATACAATAGTAGGATAAAAGAATCCAAGCCCCACAAAAACCAATTTTATTGTTTATTAGCATACATCCCTTCAACATGTTTAACAAATATGATAATAATAATAATAATTTTTTTTTTTTTTTTGAAAAAAGTATCAATTGATGAGTTTTTACCAGCACAGTCACTTTTAAGAGCACCATCAGGTACTAAGACTTCCAATTGACCCTTCACGGGTTTGACAACATCTCTGAGAAGCTCATGTCTTTCTTTCAAACTCCTGTGAATAACACTAGTATCTCCGACATAAAGAACATCAAACGCAACATCTATCCTCTTGTTAAGATATCATAACCATAACTTCAGTTCTCATGACGTAAATTCAAAAACGTATTTTGTCAAATGTAAACCGAAACATTGAACTAAACCTTCAGGTACAGTCAGGCTAAAAGAAAATAAAAGGATACAGCATAACTGCACAATGGGAGAGGAAAGACAACAAATATCACAAGTCAAACTACTGTCTAGCAGTTATAGTTCACAAGAAAGAGTACAATCGTATAGGAGCTAGGAAGACCTGGCGATTGCTGTCAAATCCATCCTTTGCTGCCCTTGCTGCAAATGAGTCCAAAAAGGAGGGTGTGTATAAGCAAAACTATATATGGTCAATTTCCAGTTTTATTGATGCAGATTTTTGTTTTTTTTTTTTTTTTTTTTGAGAGGGATACAAGTCTGTTTATCAATACAATGATGTAAAAAAGAGACTAATGCTCTAAGTACAAGAGGGATACACAAAGAGCGTAAATCGTAAATCATAAATCATACAGCATGAAGCTAATTTAGATGCAGATTTAGATGCTTAATTTAAAATTTGGATTGTGTGATTGTCAGCTTGTCAAAAAATAGAAGGTAAAAAATACAAGCTAGACAACCTATTTCCTGGTTTGAGCCAAACTCTGCAAAACGATTTAAAGATTTATCCCACACCAACATTTCACCATCAAGTATACACCTACAAATAATCCAAGGGAAAAGTTACTATTCTTCAAATTCATAATGAACTTTTAATATGCCGCATAAAATACTCTTGCCAAATATATATATAGATATATAGATATATGCAGCAAAAAGTTACTGTAACCTCTTTCCTAAATAAAGTAAAAAAGTTGACCCCCAGAAGATCAGGATCAGCATTAGGAGTGCCAACGTGTGATTACACATGTGTTCATTTTTTTGGAAAGAGACTAGAGAAATCACATTAAAGAGAAATCTACAGGAAACTAAGTGTCTTTGTCCACTCCACGTGCTCTTCGAAAGAATTTGTTCAGTAATCATATTCTAGACCTCTTTCCTACATAATGTAAAAAAGTTGACCCCTAGAAGATCAGGATCAGCATTAGGAGTGCAAACGTGTGATTACACATGTGATCATTTTTCTGGAAAGAGACTAGAGAATTCACAATAAAGAGAAATCTATAGAAAATTAAGTGTCTTTGTCCACTACACGTGCTCTTCGAAAGAATTTGTTCAGTAATCATATTCTAGTTATATTAATCTCAAATTGGAAACCCTTCTCTCTTGGAAACCCCTCTCTCTCTCCTCTCTCTCTCCTCTCTCTCTCTCTCTCTCCATCATTGTGAATATAAGGTCTGAAATCCCACCCACCCCCCCACACACACACACACAAATCAACTGCCAAGTATTAAAATATACCTAGTGGAACGAACATTTTGAACAATGACATCAGACATTCCATGTCCATATTCTGAGTGATCAAGAAAGTTCCTGAAGATGAGCAATATAGAAAGAAATGAAATGCAAAGAATGAAAAGAGAACAGTGCAATGGAGTAGAAGTCAAGTGTTCCACATTAGTTAAAGAACCATAAATGTAATCATGTAGACCAACCAATGTTTAAAAAAAGTTGATGCCAGTTTTTAATCTCCTAACACAACAAGTTCAAATGAAAGAATAACTTGTATGAGATTCATGAATGGTTCCTCAAAAATGAAGAGAAAAATTAAGAAGATAGGAAATAATCGAACTAAACAATAACTTAAAGTCACATGCATCTACCTTGAAAAGTAGTGTACTTCAGTTCCATTCTTATGAATTTGAATACGGTCACCATCAAACTTGCATTCAGCTACAACTTCCTTCCCATGAAGCTAAACAACCAGAGAGAAAGGCATTGAAAGGTGAGCATAAAACATTAAACTTCTAAGTAAACTCAACATGCGCATGGTAGAGAAAAAGGCGGCTATCTATAGCTCTGGATATTTGAAGATTTTAAGTCATTATCTTGTTGAGATCTTCAACACTTAAAAATGGGTAACAAATTTAGAGGATAAATGTTTTTTTTAGGGGGTAAGAAACCAAAGTTTCATTGAGAAAGCTGAGATAATATACAAGGAAAAAAGAAGACCTCAACTACAACAAAGTCTCGAAACCAAGAGAATGAAAAAAAAAAACTTATAATTACAAAAAAAAAAAATGAATGGATGAAAAAAAAGAACTTATAATTACAAAAAAAAAAAAAAAATGAATGGTAGCCCATAAATAATTTAGAAGACAAGCTACAAATGAACTCAGAAAACAAATATTATAGCAATAGTTTCGGGTACGCAAAACCTTTTTCCATGCAGCATTTGCATTGGACACTCTTGAAGCCAGCTGGGGCCGTACAGCTTTTCCAACTTCAATGTCCTTCAGAATCACAGTAAAACAAATGTCACTGATCTTTAAAATTTCCTTACCAATCAACAAATAAGATATCAACTCTCTCCCACTCTTTCGGACCGTCCTTCAGACTCTCTTATTTTTTATTAGTCACTTTTTTTTTCTCAGTATCTCATGCTTCTCACATTCACATGTTAAAGACGTCTACCACTTGGAGTTGCCTGCATGATTGATATTTTTTCTAACATAAATAAATACCTACAAGTCACATAAAAGATATCAACATTTAACAAGCAAGACAACAAGAAAATAGAGTACAAGCCTTTTATCTTTAAAAGAAACAATATGAAAGAGTGAAAATAGAATACTAGATGGGTAACAAAACGAAACAATATGTGCTATATTGAAAAAAAAAATTCCTAATAAGAAACAATTTAATAGAAAGGGAAAATCTGAAGAGTTTAGGTATAAGAGAATATTCAATCAGAAAGCCAAAAAAGCTTACAAAAACACTCCTCAATTAACATAAAGCAAAGAAATAAAATAACCAAGGAAACCTATGCTAAAGCCATCCAAGACGAAGAGTTATCTCCACGTTGACAGACCTGACGCTTATGCCTCTGTCTACGATCCCTTAGTTTTTCACAAACCAATTTTAAGTCACAGGTGACATTGAATAAGTCTTCTGCATCTGGATGAAACTCATGAAAAATGCTCTTTTCACTGACTCCCAGTTTCAGATCTACAAAATAAGGAAAAAAACAAAAAAAAAAAAAAAAAAAAAAAACAAGGGATAAGAAACTATACAAAATTTGAAATAACGTACAGATTGAATGAGAATTATTACAGAATCATGAAAAGTCATATTTGTAGAATTAAAAAAAAACAAAAAAGAAAAGAAAAGAAAGGAAAAAACGGAACCTTTGAGGATTATCATGACAATCCATTTCATTTCCTGTGCATTTGTCTTCTGTATAAGAGTAGATAAAACTGCCGTTTTCTCTGCTCTGCTTTTAAAACCATCACATATAACAGAAATGCAAAGAAGTATTAGTACATTTAGATGGAGACACATCTAATAAGATTATGCCAAAACTCAACACTCGATAGCAAAATATCTGTTTTACACATGAGAAAATCTAATAATAAAGACAAATTAGAGGAGCTTCATATTGTTCCAGACAAACAAGATGCCAACCAAGACTTCAATCTAGAACCATAATCTTTTTTCTCTGAAGAACATTCTAGTATTTCAGTGATCTAGAGCCATAACAAAAATTGGTTAGACGCTTACAGTCGTTTCAAATGTGACAATTTGGTCATGTAGTTTTTGGGAATGTTCTTGAACTTAATGAGCCCATATATGAAAGATTATTAGTGTGTAATCATTAATTTTAAACAGCAATGAAAATCTAGTGATCTAATTCAAGAATAGTGAACCCAAAGAGGCATCATCTTGAAGCGGCAAGTTGAGGATCCCATATTGAGAAAATCAAGGGACCTCTCAATGTTTATAAGATAAATACGTTACTTCTCTCATTGTCAATTGGTTTTGAGATGTATACCAAATGAGACAATTGTATTAATGTTTTAAAAGTGACAATACAAGAAGAAGAGTACCCTATTTATAACTGAAAAGCAACTAATCCTTATCCTAATCCTAATTAATAAAAGAAACTAACCCAATCCTAATAAACCAAAGAAACGAATCCTAATCCTAATAAATTAGGGATTTGACCATAATACCCTATTCCTTCTACATCATTCTATCCCTCCAAAAAAAACTTGTCTACGAGTTTTAAAACGAAAATGAAGGTAAAAATAAAATGGTAAACCACTTGAACGGAAACAAGCCTGAAAAACTAATATCAAAAACATCCAAATTTCACAAGTAGAATCAAGATTTGTCTTTTGAAATGAAATAAATTTTCAGCAAAATCACCACGATTTAGCCCAAGAATTACGTTGTTCAAGAGATTCATTGCCATCATAACCAAGTCACGCATTGCTTCATCATCTTCTCCTTCTTTCTTTGTCAGGTCTGTCAGTTCAACCATCTCAGCCTTTTCAGCAATTTAGCCAGGTTACCTGCATTTTTTCAATTCCAAACATGCCCACGTTGCTTCGAAATCAACTTGAATTAGGTTTTCAAGTTTATTCAAATAAGTTTGCCCGCAAGTATTCTCTTCTTCTACCTCTTCAACGGCTTCGATTTTGACATCTCTTTTGTTGTGGAGAGATTCATGGGTCAGGTCACTTTCCTCCATTTTCAACATTGATTTCTTTTCCAATTTGAGTCTCACAATCTCCAATTTAAAAGTATTTTTGTCAATTTCGTTGATTTCGTTCCCTGGGTTATTTCTTCTTTGATTGGCTTATCATATTCTTCAACTTGAATCCCAATCTACTTGTCTTCACCAATGATTTTCGCTTCAGTGTCAGGAATTTTGATCGTGTTGTCTTCTTTTTTTGAAATTTTGTGTGGGCTCCCCAATTTTTGTTCATCATTTTCTTCCTCGTAGTGAATTTCTTGAATTACATTTTTAAATTCTTACAAATGTTCTGAAAATTGTTCCACGTCTTGAGCTATCTCTCCCGATAAACGTTGGATTTTCTTGACTTCATTTTTCATTTCTTTGGAAACTTCACGAGTCATGTACAAATTGGGTGTTCTTGAATAAGCTTCTTCTTCATAATTGTTGTAGGACCGATTTTTGAATTTTCTTGCATATTTCTCGGTCTTTATTGGTTGTTCCCCATAACAAAAATAATAACTTTTGTCCCAAATTGTAGTAGTTCTATAAAATTCCATTCTTGCAAAATCTTGATAAATCTTTGGTTTCTTTTCTTTTTTTTTTTTTTTTGGGGAATTTTAAGGGTTCCTCCTCGTTAGATGTGTGTTGTTTGGCAACGAGCACAACTCACAAAGCTCCCTCTTGTGATCGACGTCACGAAGAGTTTCTCAGTTTTCCACCGATGGCAGTCAATGTTGTTCTAGACGGCTGCTCTTGGACCTCGTTTTGTTAGTCTGTGCATTTGGATTCCAGATTCTTTGTCTCTTTGATATTGAAGCTCTTTGTATAATTCTCTTGTACTTTGAGCATTAGTATCATTTCATTATATTAATGAAGAGGCTCTTTTCCTTTTGAAAAAAAAAAAGTGCCTAATTGATATGTACAATCTAGCTAGAGGAAAGAGTGATATTAAGTGGTATCCACCCACTCTCTACTTTCATTTTATTTTCTCCTGTCTCATAATTCTTTTTTTCAACTCACCTATCTATCTTGATTCTTTCCTTCTTCTCTTATCCCCCTATTTCGCCTTTTCTTCATTGCTTCCGTAGTGTTGTATATTCTTGTCCCTTTCGGGGTGTTTGGCCCACCGACTTAACTTATGCAATTATATATTCTTGTTCGATGTTTGGCCCACTGAATTCATAAGTCGGTGTTAAATAAATCAATTTCAGCAGTGTTCAATATTGAAGTTTACACATTTATTGAGGAACATCATCTCCTCTCTCTCACTTTTGCACACTTATTGAGAAACTCTATTTTACCACTCTGCACCCCAAAATGCAAACTCCCAAACTCCAACATATCGACTCCAAAACTTCAGAACTCCACTCAACGCCCCAAACACCCGTCAATATTTTTTAATGGGCAATGATTAGGTGTAACCTATCTCCCTACAACCCCTTCATTTATCACATGGCAAGAAAATAAAATTTTAACTTTTTTAAAAAAGTTAAAAACATTTCTGCATGTCAGGCTCTAATTGGAAAACTGGTGGGCTACACAAAGGCTAAATAATAGGTTAAAAAAAAATTCAACCTATTGTTTTGATCTTTGTGTAGCCCAAACAGCATCCAAGTATTTTTCTTTGTTAATAGTCTATGTTTGTAATCATTTCACACTAGTATGGTCACTTAGAGAGAAGCAATTTTCTCTTCCTTCGTCTACAATCAACATTAACGTATATATAAGATCAAGCAATAGGTTTAACCTGTTTTCACCTGAAGCCAAACGATCCAGCAAATCATTCAACTCTTTAATCGTTAGACCACCAGGGGTCATTCCTTGCCTGCGCTGCAATACCTATAGCAAGAGAAAGAAGGTAACAAATCATTGCTGACAAACTTTCCTATATTGCTATCAACACACTTCAACAATTATAATATAGTGGAAGTATGTTTTTATTTTTTTATGTGAACAAGAACTTTCATTTAAGAAAAAGCAAAATGTTTTTTATGCTTTCAATTCCATTTCAAACTTTATCTTTAGCTTACCACGGGTATCTGTCACTGCTTAGAAATTAGAATAAGTGAACTTGTTGGATGATTTGTTTGTAGCATTAAAAATTGATTTTCTTCACGGGGTATGTGTTGAGGGGCATTTGGGTGGTTGTTCCATTCTGGCCTAAAGTAGTTCATGCTAGGAGGGAGAGTCCTACCCTTTTGAGAAGAATTTGGGACTGAAACTTGATGCTTGTGAAATTAATACGCATTAGAGAACTTTCATTTAAGCTTCTGACAGGAGTATTATAGAGTTCTGATTGTAATTTATCAACTCAACAATGAAAATTATGGTTGGTCTCACGGAGGCAGATCAAGTGACAACAACCAATTGTTTCAAAAATATCTACCGTGGTCCAGACTACCACAAATGCAGGAATTCACTAACAATTTGAGTTTGAGCAAGGAAAAGGAAAAGGAAAAGAAAAGCAAGGCTGACCTCAGCCGCAACAAGAGCGAAATTACCGGCATTAGCACCAGTCTTAGCACCACCTTTACGCCAGTTGATAAGACGAAGAGCGTCATCAGACTCTCTAGACATGCCAAGAGCATCAATAAGGGAAGTGGCAAGTACAGATTCCTTGAGGCCATAGGTGCCGCGCTCTCGATCAAGGCTAGGAAGAATCAAGCGGATGGCGGAAAAATAGTCAGAAGGAGTGCAGAAAGTGTCGAGAAACTTACGGAACTTAGAGCGCTTCTTGGCGGAAGATTTGCTACGCTGAATCCAATCAAAGAGACTTGAAAGAACACTGAACTTGATGGATTCCGACATAGCCATAGAAGTGAGAGAAGGTCTTCGTCTTGGAGAGTTGAGATTGAGAAAGTCAGAAGGTTTCAATGAATTACTTGCGTGGCTTGTCCTGTAAGAATCGCATTGCCATTGCTAGGTGGGCTACTCTACAATTTCTTTTCTTTTTCAATTTTTTTTTCTTTTCAGTTGAACAAATCAAAAAAAAAAAAAAAAAAAAAAACTTTTAAAATTTTCAATTTCATTCCAAACTCTATTAAATTTTCTTAATTAAATCCTTGCTAAAAAAAATTTTAAAAAAAAGTGTTTTGTTGCAAGGTTGGGGAGAAAGAAAAAAAAAACCAAGGCACAAAAGTAAATATGGATAAAAGAAAATATAATATAATATAATTAAAAAAAACTATTGTAAATGACAAATTTGCTAAAGTATTTACATATATAACAAAATTTTATAAAACGTAGCACATTTGGACACTAGCATGTGTAGATACACGTTTTTTTTTTTTTGTACATGTGGCTCCTTTACAGGGCCCAAATAAAAAATGACTCACTTTTTATTACTCAACGAAATATAGCCTTCTGATTGTGTCAACATCGTGTGAAGTTACCGATTTGCCTCTAATTTCAGACTACACGTCCAAGGCCACTCGCTACACGCTTCATGTCTACTCAATCCCCGATGCTCGACACACGCTCCCTCATTCCACAAGTTAACGAAAAACTAAATACATTTTTTAACTACTCGATACAAATGTACTCTATCCACGTTAACCTCTTGCTCGCTACACGATCCTCGATTTCATCCAATTAATGAGAGTAGACGTGCAACCGCAATGTAGAAAAAATTACTGACAACGGTACAATCTGGTCTCATCAAATTAATGAAAAGTCATTTCGCATAATACACCACACTTCTTGATTATCAAACACGAATTTTCCTCCAAAAAAAATTATAACAAAGAAGAAAACAAAACTCATATCGTATCACAAGTGAAACCCTTTGAAGACAACGTTTTATAGGAAGACAATTCAGAATACCAATATCATCCAATGTTGACGAAATTTGACAGGGGTGTAGATACAGTCCACGTCTGCCCACCTCGGTTGATGATTCTCTTCCAAACTAGGGACTAAATCCATGAATGTTGACTCCCTCTGTCATACCAATGCGAAATCTTCTTTCGTTTTGTCAACTATCTCAACGAACATATTGTCACAATCACTGGAGTTCAGGTGAATTTGTAATCATAAAAATACAAATCGGTATTTATTAATGCACAATGTATTAAAGAACTAAAGAAAGATTGAATTACTTGTACCAACAATGCTTATAAGAGTGTTGTAAATTTATGAATACACATCTTCGAACAAGCAATCAAGAACCTCTATACGAATAAGAACAATGTCTTGAGGATCTGTAAAACCATAATAGTTTATAATTGATAATGGTAAATACTTAATATAAGAATTATTTATTAAAATAAAATCTTACACCACATTCCAACTACTCGATGTTCTTCGTGAGCTCCTTGAACAACTCTTTCTCAGTGGTTCCTCGTAGGAAAAGAGTCCAACTACCAGGCTTATTGTATGGTCCAATATTCGCCGCGATCATCCAATCCACAAATTGATCCATAATAGATGGATCGACGGTGTGTGTAGGATTGTAAGGGACTACATCGTGTCTTACAAGTGGAGGAACACCAGGATCGGTATACTTGGTGACAACCTTAGTTTATTTGGCTCAACTGGTGGTGTGTATGGTTGAGACTGTTTTCTCTTTCTACCCGTGCACAATGGCTTATACGATTCAAACTTAACTGGCCATGAATTATCAATCTTTATCGTATGGTCCATTTTGGCGGACAGTTGGTTCTTCTTCTTAACCTTCAATCTTTTTCGAGGATGAGGTAATGAGATTAACTCTGGATGTGTAAACATCGGTGATGGTAAGGGGTAGCACAAAATCAATCAATGAAGGGTTGACTATTTTTCAATACTTAATGGTAAATGCAAACCTTGTCAATCTCAAATACGTCTTGTTGCATTGTCTTGGTCGCTAAAGAGTACATACAATCTCATTTCAAGAAACAAGAAATGGTGTAATTGTTTAGTTGGATCATGCACTTTCCAGTCATGATCGAATCTCGTAAGCCCACAACTGCAGTCAAGTAAAACTATTTAGTTAGAAAACCAAAATATTAGAAACATAACGCACGAGCTAGTTTATTTGATGATATTACCTGGAATGCATGAGAAAACCCTTGTAGATTATACTTAATAATGTAATCCTTTTTATTCTTGACCCTCTTCTTGTAGTTATTGTTGGGTTTTATGTCCTAAAACTCGTAGATAGTAAATGTAAACCGTTGACCGTTATTAATAAACAATTATTAT
>JBBPDJ010000019.1:10805803-10826289 GCA_037974625.1 Cucumis cinereus
CTCTGTAATTATATCTAAAAAGCATGCTTAGCTTGAATTTACTGTTTCTGTATTTTTTCCAATGTATGGTATTTTAATTTTTTTCTAAATAAAAATGAGAATAATTCTGTATTTGGATTTTTATCCCATCAGTTATCGACCTTACCGACTAAACCTCATTGCAATCCCGAGAATGTCCTCTCCCATAGAATGTTTCCCCCAATCGAGACTACTGAAGTAATCCATGTTTTCAACGTCCATGAACAACCTCATGTCAACATAGGTTCTCATTTTCTCCCTACCCATCATTGCCAGCTCAGTGTAATAGACCATTGTCGTCTTCACAACGTCTACGTCGTTTTCAAACTTCATTATTTTGTATTCCTCTTCAAGGGCATTATTGTGAATACCCTTCGTAATAGACTTCTTGTGGTACCTTAGAACTGTGTCTTCTAGTTCACATTCAACCTTTGAAACCTGTTCTAAATTGGGTGCCAACCACAACCCCGTCACCAGTAAAAGATCATCATTGCTGAACATCACAATTGTGCCATTCAAATCAAAAGTCATGACATCCCTCTGTTGTCTTTCACTTCTTGCAATAGGATGTAATGTACAAGTGGACTGTTGAATTTTACACCCATATCGACGAAGCGGTCAAATACCGTCTTTTTGAAGATATCAAACTGGGTAGGTGTAAGCTTCTCTTTCATTATCTTATTGGCCAGTGCGATGCGGGAAGACACTAGTAGCTTGGCCAAAAAATTGATCCTTCATATGAATTTTGAATTGACTAATTATATTGTACAAGAAACAAAATGAAAAAAATTATAATTAGCCACTGATAAATCATTGCTCCTTGATCCTCGCTATACACGCTACTCGATACTCGATGTACCTCACAACACCCTTAACATGATACACGACACTCGTAGACTCGTTACACGACATCATATACTCGAACTGATGTTTGATACTATGGTTAGTGTTCATAAACAGAACCCTATGGTTGGTGTTTGTTAACTTTAAACCCTAGTTCTTTGTACTGATAAGGAAGGTAATAAAACGAAATGTAGATTCTATTTCGAACACCACAATGGGAAAAAACGATATGAATATGTTTCAACTAAGGCCGAGTATCTGGCAACTTCTAACATGCATGTGTTTCACAATGATTGTTACCATTTGCAAGTATCAGAGACGTCGAGAAGTATGATAAATCGCAAGAAAATGATGAATCGGAGTTGAGGAGGATAGAACCAGAGAGCACCAAAATTTTCTAAACGAGGAGAGTAAACGTTAAGAGAGCACAAAAGTGAACTTAGTATTCAATTTTTAAAACTAGATGAAATCGAGGACCGTGTGTCGAACATCAAGGATCGAGTAGAAGTGAAACGTGTAGCGAGTGGCCCTTGGACACACAGGCTGAAACTTGGAGCAAACCAGTAACTTCACATGGTGCTAACGCAATCAGAATGACTATATATCGTTGAGTTATAAAAAGTGAGTCGTTTTTCATTTGAGCCTTATAAACCATCCCGTACAAAATGGTTATACATCGATAGAAGACACAGGGTGAACATGCTCTAATAGACAGGAATAACTCTTAGAACACTGAGCATTTATACATCTATTTTGTAATATATAACATATTTAATAATGTTCACGTATATAAATATGGGAATTCAGACCGCTAATCTGTGTGTGTTGTGAGAGAGAGCGTTGAGCTATTGTTGGAGTGAGTATATCTAAGCTTCACTAAAAATTATTACCAGCAGGTTTTAACGTAATCATAGAGTATTTTTGATACATGAAAGTTATCATTACTATTATTATTTAACTAATTTCAAAATACTAAAGTTAATCAAAGCACAAGGATTAAGATTAGATATTTGAAATACATCAACTAAAGTTTAACATACCCTTCCTTCATAGACTACAATAAAATTTTAATGAGAGACTTTTTTTATTATTAAATTAAAATTGTTTGAATATATTTAGACATCTTACATGTAGAAATAAGCATATTCTTGTTTATGTTAAAGGGTGTTTAGAGTGCTAAATTGAGTTATAAAGTCGATGTTTGAAATCTACAGTTGGAAGGGTCAAATGCCCCTTAAGTTTCAACTAATTTATTAATACTTAAATGCTCAAATCAACAGAAAAAACATAAATGATACTATGCTATGCTAGAGATATAGCGGCATAGTATACTCTTCACCTCCCAACATCTTTTCCTTTCAACATCAAGATTCAAGACTTGAGTTTGTGCTGTTCAACCCACATCATAATGTTATAACAACAGAACCAACACAGTTTTACATGCCATAAACTGGAAAGGTGAATTGAAGCGTAAATCGTACAACAATTACTACAACAACATTTGGTATATTTTAATTTACTAGTGAAAATTGAACCCATTGACAAAATCTTCCAACACAAGAAATTATAGAGGGAGAAATAAAACAGCAGAACCAATAACAGAGGCAAACAAGTACAATCCAGATGCAGTTTTGAGAAGCAGTTTGGGAAAGCACCACTCGGGGAAATTACTGAAGTTCTCATATATGAAAGAGAATCCAAGTGGTGATTATAACTCAAATACAAGATAAAAAACTGATGGCATTGTACCTAATGGCCTCTTTCAAATCCAATGCGAGTCCTACCAGAGCCACCCTCGTAGCCCTCTCTCATTGATGAACCACCAGCAGCTCTCATTGTCCCACCAGACCCAACCTTGTCCATAGCTTTCTTACCTTTCTTCACTTCAGTCAAGAACTGGTCGAGTCCGAATGGATCGGCTTCTTCAACCTCTCTTTCAAACTCAACTGGCCGATCTCTAGGTCCAGACCTTTCTGCAGTGCCTGAAAACGACTTGTCTGGTTTGAAACGATCGGTCTTCGTTATCTTGTCTAACTGTTCATCAGCACCTCCATACATATCAGAATCGCTATCCTTTTTAGGTCTGTAAAGGGTTGAAAGAGTGGGCTGGGCGGTAAATAAGCCCTTGTCGTATATGTTGTACTGGTCATCGTTGGCAAATCCAGAGTCCATTCCTTTATCTTGGTTAAATAGCCTCTGGTCATACATAACCTCTCCCTGTCTACCAGCTCCGGTAGAAGCCATGCCAAGTGCAACCTTCTCACTGATATCACGATCTCTGTCTCTTGTGATCTTACTCTTCTTTCCCATTGCAGCATCTTTAGCTTCCAGCCTTCTTTCCCTTTCCCTCTCTCGACGTCGTTCTTCACGAATCTTCTCCCTTTGCAACCGCTCTTCCCTTTCCTCCCTTGTCTCCTTTGGTAAATCCTTCTCTTTTTCTCTTACACGCTCAAACTCGCCTTTCATCTCAGAAGTATCTACTGTGTTTCTATCAGATGGATAAAGAACTGAAGAAGGAGGTGCAGCTCCAGTTCTCTCAGACCGGGCTTTCTGCGCTAATGCTCGGAGCTCCAGCTCTTTCTTCTCCTTCTGCTTCATAAGCATTTCTTTCTGAACCTTAGATCTCATTGCAACTGCTTCTCTTGCTTTCTGTTCTGCAACATACAAAGCTTCAGATAGCTTTGCAAAGTTGTCATTAATTTGGACTTCTTGAAGGCCTCTACCATCAGCTGCGAGACGCTTGTCAAGTGGAATCGTATAACCTTTTGGATTCTTCCAATTTGAAATACAAGGAGGAATCTTCCAATCCTGCTGATCCTTCACTGTCACAGGACGAGGAGGGGAATGCATAACAGGCACAGGTGGAGACCCTGAAGCTCTAGGAACACGTTTATGCTTGAACTTTGGAGGCTCAAGCGGATCAACTGGCATCTCAACCATTCTAATTATTCTCTCCTTGGCACCTGAATTAAATGCAGCTGATTGTTGAGATGGCTTATACTTGATAAACTTTGAATCCGATGACTGTTTGGCAACATTTTTAGGCTGCGCTGCACTCAATCTCACATTAACTATTTTTTCAAGTGCAGATTTTGTTTCCTCAGTTGTTTCTTCAATCTCCTTCTGCAACTCTTCATCTTCATCACTCACTTCATCATCTTTCAAAATCTTTGGAATGAGGTCTTTATGTTGTGAATAGACAATCTTTTTAGCATTTTCATTCTGTTTGACAATAGCATCGTATGAAACATTCCCATGTGCGTCGACTGTAATAGGAAGGATATTCGATCCAGGCTTCGACAATTTGTCTCTACCCATATCAAGTGGGTATTGAGCAATGTGAATCTCTGGAAAAGCTCCACCATCTCCAAAATCCTCTACTTTCCTTGGAACAAATCCACCACGTTTCAGGTAAGGCGGCACAGGATTCACCTTGATAACAGAAGTTTGCTCTGCTTCTGAGGAACTAAACCGCTGCTTGAACCATGGATCATTTGAATGATCATAGTGAGTTACAGTGGTTGACTTCACAGCAGGAAGAAGATCTTTCAGAGTTGCCATGGACTTCAATTATCTAAAAAAATCAACAAAGCCAGTGAAAACCCATTGAATTTTTCCAAAAAATGAATGAATAATAATAATAATTGTTCTTATCCATTAAGAGTAAGAAAGCTAACAAAAAACTTGATCATCCAAAATACCACCAACCCAGATATATTGCTAGAAACTAAGACTTAACATCTCGTACAAACAAGGAAACTTTAAATTAAAGAAACCCCACGATCTGAAAACTTCCCAGAACGATGAATTACAACTCATAAACGGAAAAGAAAGAAAACCCAGTTCAGATAGATTAGAAAATATCTCAAATCATTCATACCCAACAAGACCGAGAGAGAGAGAGAGAGAGATGTTATAACCTCAAAGTCGCAGCAGATGCCAAGGAAAATAAGCCCAAAATCAAAGAACCAGTGATTTGAATAAGTGAGAAACTCGACCCAAAAGTGGGATTATCTCGGAATAGGGATTGTTCGGTGGCGGAGACTGCAAAAGCAAGGGAAGGCTAAGGAATACAGGACGAAACTTACAGTTTATAGCGGAGAGAAAGCTTGGTGAAAGGAGAAGCTTGGAATGAGGTCACCGTCAGATCGGAAAAAACGGGAAGAAGAGATTAGGGAAGAAAAGAGGGTATGAAGGAGAATCGAAAAGAAAGACGGATACGGAGAGTTCGAACGGGGGAAGATATCGGGTCGACTCGGATGTGAGATTTATGGGTTTGTATCGGGTCGGGTCGTATGGGTCTATCCGTTTTACTTCAGAAAATAGAAACCAAAATTCTTCTTTCGGGTTTATAATGTCTATTTTGGTTTTAATTTAGGGTTTTACCATTCTTTCTTTATTTTAGTAATCAATTTCAAAATATATAAAAAATTGATAATAAAAAATAAAATCATAATTCTATGCCTAAATTTCGGGCTTGTTACTATTTTGTCCTTACTTTTCTGTGTATATATATATTTAGTCCCCTTAAGTTTTAAATTTGATTTTAATTTAATCCCTAAATTTCAAAACATTACAATTTCTTCACTTTCAAACTTAACTTTTCACCAAACATTCAATATCTATCTTAGTAGTGATGTTTTCGATTAGAAGTAAAGAGCATTTTCTAGTTTTGTTTCTATTTACTATTATTTCAAAATTAAAATATTGATGTTAAATATCCATATTTTAATATCAACTGATAAATCAACAGATATTTCTTAAATCACAAAATTTATAAAATTTATTTTGATTAGTAATTAAGCTTTTTTTTTTTTTTTAACCCTCAAACTAAGTTAGTTATGATTACTGTTATAGAGTTTCTGTTCATATCTAATTTAGATATAAAGATATGTCAACAAATATTTTCATTCGGGCTATTAGTCCGTGAAGTCGTCTACCAGCTAGTTTGCCACCCGCGTTGTTGTTGTTGTCTTGGAGCCCCAGGGACATGGGTTTGAATCTTACTTGAAATAGGTTTTTGCGTGTATTTATATTACTTTAATTTTTTATTTTATTTTTGCAATCTGTGTGTATGTATATTATTTCAATTTATTTTCAATCACAAATGTTTGATTTCAGGCCAGAAAAAAAATTAACATATATTTAGATTCTGTTTGAGTTAAAAATTTTAAAGTTTAAAATAATTTATATTCAGCTCCTATCATTTTGATTTCAGTGTGTGGAAGATAAATCAAACTTCTAACTTATTCAATTTTTAATTTTGCAATAAATATACTCTATTATTCTTTTACCATGACATTATCATAACAATGTATTTGAGTTTATCTAAGTCATTATCATTCAGGACAAATGACTCAAGATAACATCACAAATCAAATTTGGACTACGTTCAAATAATAAAAGACAACTTTCTTTTTATAATGATCATTAAGTTTTACATCAAGACTAATTTGTATTAGTTAATGTTTAGATAATTTATTAATAATATGTTCTGGTGCATAGGTTCTTTAGCCAAAATGGTTTAAGTTGAAGATCTGTTACTTTTATGATAGCTTTTTCTTTTTGCTACTTTTTGTATGTGTATACCATACAATTAAATATATATTTCAATCAATTTTTTTTATAATAAGACTGAATTTCTAATTTCTTTTACATTATTTTATATTCAATTCCACTCATTTAGTCCGGGGTTTGAATATGCATAGAACAAATTTTCTTAGTTTGATATCATCCCTAAATGGCTGGAGTTTGAATTTAGTATTATTTTCTGAATTTTCTTAAATGTTCGACTCAATCCAAATTTTGGTTTTTGACTATTACCAATCTATCAACTGAAGAATGATTATAAGATGTTTGATATTTTAGTCCATTTACCAATCTATCAACTTAAGAATAATTCTACGATGCATTCCAGTTGTTCAATATTTTTAAGTTAATCTGAGTTTCTCCCAAATAAAACAGTTTAAGAACCCTAAGAAACAAACACATTTAGCACTGAAAAAGAAAAAGAAAAACATAAGACAAATCTACCCAGCTGAATGAGTTTAGATATGCCAAAGAGGGTTAAGAAAAAGAAAGAAAAGAGAATGTTTTTAACTAACTCAGGCTGACTTTACAACAACTACATTCCAACATAATTCATTCATTCTCTTTAGCAAGAATTAATGAATCTGAAACGGATCCACTAATCCGAGTGGATATGGATCTATGCAGATCAATCAATTCAGAGTCTGAAGGTAGTGTAGCCTCCTAAACCAGAAGACCCATATCCACCATATGATTGTGAAGATAAAGAAGATGAAGTATAGGATGAACCTGAAGCAGCCAACTGGGAGTAAGATGACCTTAATCCTGTTGTGTCCAGCCTTCCATAGCTGCTGCTTGTTACTGGTTCCTTGGGTGCATTTACTGCTTCCTATATGGGGAAGAAGAAAAAGAATTATACATATGTAAACATTAGCCTAAATTTTGCTCATCAACAGATGCATATTTAAAGTTGAGATCTTGTTCTTGATGCGGGAATCAGAATCACAATCCTTTTCTATCTTAAAATAGGTATTTGGGCCTCAATAGATAGAAAAGAAGAGAAAAAAATGTCTCGACATATTTTCTATATTATACTGGCCTTAGGATCACTTACAAACCCTCCTTATATTACAAACAAAATAGTTTACAACACTAGGATATGTTTGGGACAAGGATTATCTAAGACTATAATAATCACTTGCTTGCTGCAGTAAATACTATTTTGTAATCCCCAATTAACTACAACCAATACTATTTGAAAACCCCCCATTTACTACAGTTTTTACTATTTTACATTCATCATTTTTTTATTATTTGCTACAGTGTTTACTATTTTCTTCTCAAAACTAAAACAGTTAACGTCTCAAACACATACTATTATAACCAAACCAAAATAATCTATACTCCAAACACTTACTATTATAACCCAACTACTCAGACTATGTTTGGATTTTGTGATCTAAGTGAAAATAATGAAAACAAGATTTCTACGGATTCAATGTAAACTATCAAGTTTGAAATATGAAAACATGGAATTACACTGTAAAATGATTAAAATTTTGATAAATACACTCGCTCATGTTATGCATTCAATTCATTTATGTTCAAATCAAAACATTTAGAGCACAATATATTTTAAGTAATACAACATTGTGATACAGCTATACCAAACTTATAACCTAGTATATTGGTTGCTTTTTTTTCTCAAGCTCTTGACCACTAAGTTATATAATTCATTACCTGAATTAATTGCTGAGCCATCTGAACTTGTGATGAAGTGCCTTTTATTTCCACAGTTATCTCATCGGGTAATCCCCTGCTCTCTTGGATGGTTAAGATGGCACCACTATTACGACGGATGAATGCAATATTTGTTCCTCCAACCCCAATGATATCCTCAGCATAAGATAACGGGATCTGCATTGTCTGAGTAACCTGACAGGAGCCACAAAGAGGTAACTTGATCAGAAATAGAAAACTACAAAGACAAACTCTGTAACTACTGTTTTCCCACTGGCCACTGCCTCCATTCAGCATTATGGTAAAATCTAAATAATACTTGAATGCAATATGCCAAACATTTTGGACCTAGTGTGCAATATGCCAAACATTTTGGCCTAGTGTTTCAAAGGCACGAAGGGCATGTAAAGTTGACAAGCTTCTAGCTTGCCTTGACCTGAAGATCAAAAACTAATCACCAAACTGTAAAAGTGGGCATGCAATGATGGAATCGATCTTATTGATTATGGAGGTCAGTAGGTGAGATAGTTTGCTACCTCACTAAGTCAACATAGACCATTTCATTCTACCAATAACTGAATAAATGAGCTACATATACCAACCTGAGTTACAATAGGTCCCCCAGACCGACCAACACCTGATGATCGAATAGTAGGAAGCACTCGATCTTGCCCATATAGAGAAATGCCAGATGATGGAATATGAGAATCAAGATGAGTTTCACGATCAAGAAATAGAGATTCTCTTTTTGTAGACGGAGGATACTCGGCAGAGATTATGCTTTGAGATGCAGTAAGAAGTGAGGACTTGTCAGCCCAGGTTTCCATTTGGCGATCTTGTGAGGCAGGTGTAGTAAACTATATATAAAAAAGAAGAGCAGCAATTCATTAGGAGTCCTTGAGAAGGTTGGTCATAGACATAACAAAAAAGGAACTTACACTCTTTTCAAACAGAGGAAGAACACTATGATCTACTAAAAACTTCCTTAGATGGCCCACCACTCCCTCTAGAGCCTTGAGAACCTTTAAGGATTCTCCCTGCAATTCCACCATTCTCTCGTCTGCACCAGCATAGAATGGCATCTCATCTGCAAGCATCAAATGTAGATGAGTAAGAGAACGTTCAGAGAGTACTCATAAACGAATGATTATAGGAGGCAATGTATTATTATCTCAGAACATTAGTAGTTGCTTGGACCTGCTGGCTGAACTCAAGGCTTGAAGTTAGTAGTAGTCAATATAATCGAGCTAAAAGATAATACTTGTATAGTTATAGTATCCAGCTATTGCCATGTACTTTTAGTTTTAGCCCTTAGGTCATTTTCATAATGTATCAGCAAGAGAAAGAGATGTTAGTGAATCAGAATAAGTGCGCTTCTCTCACCGGCAGATTTAGTATAGGCCCGGAGACCCCCTCAACTTTATGCTCTTTATATAATATATACACATATAAAACATAAATAATACAAATATCAAAAGGCATGTCAACCTATTTTCCAGCCCCTTTAGACCCGGGTTCAAGCCCCACTCTTTACTTTTTTTTTTTCAGATAATTTTTACTAAACTATAAAGCCCCCGTTAGCAAAATTTCTAGAACCACTACTGGCTTCTCTAAGATGACAGATCACCAGAGAATAGTCAAAACTCGAGAATGAAACTAGACTACATCCTCCAATTATGAAGAGTTGATTTACATTCTCAATACCATTTTTTTCATATCATTCATCAATAATAATAAAGTTAGAAATGAGGTGTCTCGTTGAATGAAAAGTCTCAGACATTAAGTTTTCATAATGCTAAAATGTCCGGATCCCAGATTTAAATTATTTAAATAAAGAACTGAAATTTCATCGAGAGAATGTCAAGCCCACAAAAGGAAGGGCTCCAATAAAGTAAAAAAGAACCTGAAGAATAATTTCAAAAAGTCTCCATGTTCAAAGAGAAACAATTAAACAAAGATCTAACAAAGAACTAAACATCACTAGGATCACTCTCAACCCCTCTAAAGATCCTACTATTCCTCTGAAGTCACACCCCAGTCCACAACATAGCACAAACCCTCCTTCCACAAAAACTTCTCCGTCCCTCAAAAAGGTGGATTGAGAAGGAACCCCCACATCATCTCCCTATAACCTCATATTCAAAGAAGAGAAAAAATAAGCCCAAGAATGTTAGGAACTTTTGTTACAATTCCACCTGCAATCATATTTCTAGAATCAAATCTTGCTCTGGAAGTGACTTTGATAAAATAATGGTGATAAAACTCACCAGCATGCGGAATGCCTGCATCCAAGGGATTGAGGCAAGTACGTTTCTTATCACCTTACCTTTGAACTATTGCAGCTGATGTAGCAGTTTTCTATTCGTTCACTCGTGTTATTTTATTTTATTCTTTTTAATATAAAAGCAATGAAAGAAAATGAAAAAATAAAAAGGAATACAAAAATGAAAAAATCATGGCCAGAAAAGGACACCCCATTAAAGGAAAGGGCATGAGCCATACAAAATAGTCTACAAAATTGATAAAGGATAATTGTGTTGAACAGTTTTGTTCAAGGTTTCTTAGATTGTATACCGTAGCTCTCAGACAATTGAAGCGAACACCCGATGACAGTTTGGGGGCTTATATTGTCCTATGTTGGTGTTTCAAATCGAATGTTACATAATATCCCTTTTTTATCGAAATATAAACTTCCATGGAGCAAATGAAAGAATATACGGCGTGCATAGAAAACTATGTAATAGCCCTTTTGGCAAGGAAGAACTGTTTTGGTGTACACAATAATTTTTTTTTTTTTTTAATAAGATGGTGCACACAATAAAATATATGTGTGTGTATATAATAACATTTTTTCCATACAAAAAAGTATAGCTTAGGAATGATGGGGAATGAAAATTTTAAGAAAAAAAGTAAAGATTTTTTAAGAGATTGTCTAAACTCTAAAGAAATAGGGCTTCATATTTTCTTTTATTTTTAAAATTATATATCATTTTTTATGAAAACTTTTCATTGAGAATAATAAGCTTCAACAAATATCCCTTCTACCCAGTGGTTTATTTGAAAAGAGGGCGAGATTTTTATAAGAACTTTTCATTGAGAATAACGGGCTTCAACAAATCTCCCTTCAACCCAGTGGTTAATTTGAAGAGAGAGAGAGAGAGAGAGGAACCATTCACCACCGAATAGAAAAAATTTCTTTGCTTTAATTACCAACTCTAATCCTTCGAGACAAACATGTCAAAATAGCACGAGAGATGACCTTTTCTGCAAGGCTTCTCAATGGGCTAATGAATAAAGCTAAGCTCTTCCAATTGGGTTAGCTACACACACCAAACAACCATAAGATGGGGGTATATCTTTTAAAGAAGAGGTTTTTCTATGGGAAAAAAGGAAAGGTACCTTTTTTTAGATAAGAAACATTTCATTGAATAAATGAATAGGGGGGAGACCCTGAGCACCTAAAGGTGATAACAAAAAGATTCCCAATTGAAAACTAAATAAGAAATACTAAACTTCTTAAAAGGCTGCCCAATTTTGCATCAATAAAAAGCAGTAGACAGCACAAGATCAAAAAATGAGTCAAAAGAGGAAATTGAATCTTTAAAAGAGACGCTTATTACACTCGCCCCACAAAGTCCAAAAGAAAGCACGAAGAATAGCTAACCAAGCCGTTTTCTTAGCACCAATAAAGGGGTGTCCCACCAAAAGAGAGTCAAGGATTTCAAAAATATTATTAGAGCAGGCGATGGCGATTGACCACCCAAAAGCATCTAAAATATTATGCCAGAAACAGGACGCAAAAGGACAATGCATAAACAGATGAGCAGGGGACTTGACATGAGCTTTACATATAACACACCACGATAGAGAGAGAGACATGTAAGGCGTACGATGTTGAAGACGATCAACAGTATTGATGGCACCTTGACTAAGCTCCCAAAAGAAAATTTTAATTTTCTTAGGGTAGTCATCCAACCAAATAACAGAATAAAAAACCCGTACAATAGGCTCAATAGAACCCATTAAATCATCAATGAGAGATTTCAAAAAGAATGTAGAAGAGGAGTCAATAATCCATCTCCATGAATCAGGCACCAAGCGAAATCTGATAGAGGATAACAACAGAGATAAAGAAGCCCACTCATGTATTTCATATTCATTAAGATTACAACGAAGACACAAATTCTAAGCCTCAGAATCTTCAAGCCACACCTCAGCCACCTTGATATCAGGAAAATGAGTAAGCCGAAACAAACAGGGGAAGGCCACAGAGAGAACACCACAACTAAGCCAATGGTCCTTTAGCTCAATGGAAAAAGGGAAGGTACCTTTAGCTCAACGGAAAAAGGCAAAAATGTAATCTCCATTGACATTGGGGATTCCCCTGGATACTTTCTTCACGAACTAGTAATTGAGAAAGTACTTATTCCGAAGATATGAACATCAAATTTTTTGGAAAATAAGAGACTAATTATTTCATTGGAAGAGGGCCAAACACTGAATCATAAATTCTAACACCAACACAGCACAACTTGTGAAATTTCAATCTTGCAATGAGGCTTCCCAAATTTCCACTCATAATGAAGTTGGCCGTCCATTGATTCCCTTGGTTCTTTATTAGGGGCATTATTACTCTTTAAAATAATCCATATCTTGCAATGAAGTTTTGGAGGGTGTGCTTATTTGTCTTCGTTCACTCAATAACAGCCTTTTTTATGGCTCTACGATTTAGCTATCTGGAATAATTCATGATCTTTGAAAATAATACTACTACGTTCAAGACCAACCAATAAAAGAGCATGGCAAGTGAAGAACAGAAAATAAAAGCATACCTCCCGATAATACTCTTACAGAGGCCCCTGTACTCTCCTGTATAGATTTGATTAATGAACCCTGTTTTCCAATTAGATTGATGGCTTGAGTAGATGCCACCAACAGCCGAATTGAACAAAATGAGGCTTTAGCTTCATCTTCATTCTCAGACAATCCAGACACACGTTTGAAGACTCTTATAACTGCGTCCATGGCAGGGGAAAGGGGTGACTCAAGCTCTTCTTTTCCTGAAATCAACACCTGAAGTAAACTCTAAACATTAAAAACTGAAAGAACAAGTTTGATCAAGATCTCTTACTTAAAAGATATTGTCTCTTGCGAATCAAAATGAAGCATCAAAGAATTAAAGGGTAATTGCAACCGCCTCCTAAAAGGAAAAGTAATGCATCTTTTTGATATATTACAGCTCTTTATTGAACCTAATCACAATTATTTGGGCACTCCTCAAAGTACAACGCACATTTTCTAAATAAACCAAGTATTTATACACTACCTTCTAAAATTCACAGACAATCAGGAAGTGCCTGCTCAGTAAACAAAATGAAGTTTTTATTTGGGTTATGAAGTAAACAAAATGAAGTTAAAAACAGCCTATACAAAAGCAAAACTTATGGATGGTAAAAATCAGATCACTGTCATACTTTGTCTAAGTGTTTTTCCCCCCCATGGAAAAGGAAAACAGAGTTTCAGTAGAAAATTGAAAGAATAGGAGGGCATGGATAAATACAGACCAACAAGAGAAGCCAAAACAAGACCTAGACTGAATATACCAAAAAATAGTCACAATAATAAAGCCTAACAAAAATTGCAAAACCACTTTTTGCGCCTACTTCAGGTTATAAGAGGCTTATACCACTGGGTTACTGGGAATATATATATATACCGCAAAATAAAATTAGCAAAAGAAAGACGATCAAGCTTCAATTTTTTAAAAAAAAATATATAAGCACATACAAAAGAAGCCTCCAACAAAAAGGGAGTTTGATCCTAACCACAGAAAAGGACTCAAATCCAACATAACAAAATCAAGCTAATAATTATTTGAAAAAAAGGGCTTAGTGAAAGATACGCACAAGGAGGCAATAAATATAGCCATCTCCCAAATTTCTCTCCACCACTCTACGGATTCTGTTATCCCTCTCAAGCTAAATGCCCCCAAAAGATTGCAAAGGAACTAGCATGCCGCAACAATATCCCCTTCTCCCTAAAGGACGAATTCAGAAGCACCTCCTCCTCCATCATAGATCAAGCCTCAATTCTAACAACCAAAACAAGGTTTAACAGAAGCTCCTTTTCATCACCAAAAAGTTCCATCTATACTACTAGTTAACTTAATATCAGACAGCAATTCAGCGGCTCAGCTCGGGTGAAAGAAGTAAAAAACAACTTGTTATGACAAACTAGCATGAAACTGATGGAATCAGCCAACGACGGGAGAATTCTATATTTTTGTTTCCCTGTAACCATGAGCAACAAAGAGTCTCTACTACTATAACACGCACACCTACCAAAAAATAGCTGAGGTTAGAGGAACACTCACAAGGCGATCAGAAGTGCCAACAGCACCATCAAGGACACGAATTCTTACCCTAGTTTCTTCACACATCTTCTTGATAAACATGCCGAGACGAAACAAATAACTAGCAAGACAGTCCTATAAAGATGCCGAGACGAAACAAATAACTAGCAAGACAGTCCTATAACAAAACCACATAGTCGATGTGGAACTGGAACCAAACATAACAAAATAACCCAATATAAAGATAAAGATTCAACTCATTGTACCTATGCAACCATGAGTAACAAAGAGTCTTTACTACTATAACACGCACAACTACCAAAAAATAGCTGAGGTTAGAGGAACACTCACAACGCGATCAGGAGTGCCAACAGCACCATCAAGGACACGAATTCTTGCTCTAGTTTCTTCACACATCTTCTTGATAAGATCCCCCTTGCGCCCAATAATGCTGCCAACTTTAACAACCGGCACAATAAGCCGGAAGACGCAGTCGCCGGGCCATCCGGGCCACTTTTTATCGGAAGCGCCGGTCTGATTGGATGGTTCATGAGCTGCAGAATCAGAAGGGGGAACAGATAAGTAGTCTTGGTCAGAAGGATCGATGTCGGAATCATCGCCACCGGCTTCTGTAGAGTCCGGTTCTGCAGCAGCTAGAGTGGGAAGTGTGGAGATTTGAGGGTTGGCAATGGCATCAGTGGAGCCATTCTCTGTAGTTGTATTGGTGGCCATCGAAGAGGAAGATGAAGAATGAGAGAAGTTAGGGTTATGACTTACAGAGGTTTTAAGAGAAAACGAACAAAGAGAAAAGGGAAAATTGGCAATTGCGTCGTTTTTTCTTTTTCTTTTTTTTTCCCTTTATCTATTTATTTATTTTTGCTAAATTATATAAATTAGCTTAAAACTATTATAAATATTACAATAGATGTCCCGTTATAATATTTAGTTTCCAAATGTTATGTTGCATTTTTCTATTACCACATATGTTAATCATGTGTCATCTATTTACTCATATTTAGTGTCTAAGCATTGTCTATAAATAGTAGCTTTTGGTGGAACTTCTAACGCACAAAAAATGTGTTGAATTCCAAACTTTTTGAAGAAAGTGGAGAAAATTAGTGGATTTTGTTATTTTCCTATTTAGTTTAATTTTATTTTATTTATTTTATATTTTATATTAATATTATTTTTTTCGATATCCATGTTCCGTTGTACTTCAATTTTACAACAAGTTGTATTATAAATTTTTAAAAATAAAACATTTTACAAAAAAAAAAATCATTAGTATTTTGTTTCAAAATTAGTTTTGAAATTTCAAGAGTTTCATTAGTTCTCTTAAATTTAGGAGAAAAGAGTCAAGAGAATTCTCAAGTGTATATGGATGGAAACTATTAGTACATTGTTTAAAAGATATTTATAAACTTTTAGAAGATGTTTGTTTACTTGGAATGAGATAGTTTTGGAATGTAGCGTAATCTAAAACTCATGTTTGGATAGAGTTTTTTTAGCTTAACTTGTAATACAAAATTCATCTCATTCCGACACTTTTTATCCTAACCCTCTTTTTTACTGTTTTCACGCTTCATGATCTCATTTTAGTTTCGTCTTCGATTACTCACGTTTTTCAACACACTAACTGATTTTCAGTAATCATGATTACATTTCAACTCTCCAAACAACTTCGAGGTTTTATTGATATTCTAATTTATCTCATTGTTAGTCCATAAACGAAAAATTGTTTATTTACGCTCCAAAGATCTTTATTTTTCATTTTCATTGTCTCTCTACCTATGTTTCAATCTATAGTCTAATACTTCGTTGTTTTTCTTTTATTTTTCTTCTTTAGTGTCATATTACTCTATTTTTCATCCCTCAATTGCTAAAACTATTGTCTTTAATTAAGTTATAGTATGAAGAATAATTTAATCACCAGAAGGGTTTAAAATTTAAATGTTTTAACAATATAGCATGTTAGAGTTGAGTGTGGGTCAACCCATCATTTGGATTTAATACAACAAAAAGAGATACACGTTGAGATTTTGGATCATAATTTTAACAACACCTAATGTGAGGAAAAAAAACATATGAATTACCAAATATGTAGAGATAAAGACTTTGTTAATCCATTTTGTTATTCAAATTAGTCAATTTATTGTGATTAGTTAAGAATGGTTGATAACTTGCAGAAATACAAGTTATTGTAACCTTTTATTAAGACTAGTGAAGTAAAATTGAGAAAGAAAATGATGAACTGTAACAATTTCATAAGAAAAAACTTACTATACGATCATAAGTTTGCAAAAGTTAAAAAAAACATGTTTATTATGAAATTTCTATGTTTTGAACGCATGATTATTGAGAAGAAAGGAAAAACGTGAGGAGTAAGTTGTTGCCGGGATTTATATGGTTAAAAGGCGTCCAAAACTTTTAAGCAATGAACATGTTAGGTGACAAACCAACAATTACGCGATGAGAACTCAACACAGTAAAAACATAAAACAACAAACGTGGTTGCCAGTAGTCCAATCAGCGAGTTGGTGGCGAATAAAGACCAAATCATGCTAGAACCAATGGATATGTTATGCGTCAGCGACACAGCAAGGCATGGAATTTAATGCTCGGTGTCAAATGAAATTAGAAGGAAGATGCTGGAAATATTCCACTTCAATTACACTTTGACACCCATAAATAGCCCTCAAGAGTTCAGTTTACGTACTGATCAAGGAGATCAACATCTTGTTGAAGCTCTGTCACTTCATCAATCCATCCCTTTTCCTCTTTAAGCTTCTTTGAAGTTTTAGGTGAGAGCTTAGTTCTTCTTGAAAGCAAAGATGAAGTTCATCATTTCAATTTCCCTAGCAATTCTTAGAATAGACACTTTTGGTGTCAAACTTGCATCCCCCCGACTCGATGCATGTTTCTATTCTTTCACTTGTGCTTTAATTTAGTTTGTATTTGTATTATGAATTTGAATGTCAAAAGACTAAGAGTTTTTAATATGAATATGAACACATTTTATCTTTCGTGTCTTTTTCCATCATTTTAAGCTATCAATGTTTTAAATGAAATAAAAAGATTAAAAGGATTCTTTGAAGAGTATGTATAAATAAATCATTCATTCTATTTAATCCATGTTATACTCAACGCCTAATCCAATCAAGAGATTGAATTAAGTATTGGTAGTTAACTGCTCAAGAGAGTAAGTGACTTAGACCACATTAAACAAAGAAACAACTAGCTTTAGAAATAAATTTAAGTCTTTGATTTAAACTAAGCATGTATATTCAGAAATGAGAATGCATGTGCCATATAAGTATCAAGAGGTAGCCTGTTAATTAAGGATTGAAACATGAACACATTATTCATACACTACTTATAGAAACGCAAGTACTTTAACTTCAGCATATATGTTCAGAGATGTAAATATATGTGGCATAGACGTTGAGAGGTTGTTTGCCTTAATTAGAACTTAAGTATGAAATTTATTATCGTTTCAAAGAATTTTCAAGTCTTTTTAGTTGAAAATATCATGCAAAGAAAGTATTTGTTCCATTACTACAAAAATCATATTACTTGACGTTTGAAACTTTTGAGTACTTGGTATTTTTATAAAAGAAATGGCAAGTAACATGTAAATTTGATGTAAAACATCAAGAATAATAAATTTTTTTTAAAAAAAATCGGAGGTTGGCAGAAATTTCTGGATTGTTTTCATTATGTTTTCCCTTAACGCTATATAAATGTCATGTAATTTGTGGTTTTATTTTTTTTAGAGTAGCATTACTACCATATTTTCAACGCATAGTGTTGAGAAATTGGGGGAGGCACCCTCAAACCAAAACACACGTCTCAAATTCATCCATACTCACTCATCTTCCATGTCACACTCATCACATTACATCACAATTTGTGCATAGTAGGTGTAGTAATCGATTTTTTTAAACGCATACTGTGAATATGATTATACTGGATAGATTCATTGCAAAAGATAAGAATATGGCATCCAATCTAATAATCACTAAGGGGTCGTTTGGAGCGCAGAGTTTAAATTGATACTAACTCCTAAAATGAGGTATAAATTGATATTTCCTCTATTTTTTTAACTAACAATAATTGTTTGTAGGACGTTTTTGGGATAATTTTGAAATCAATAAATTTACTTTTGTCATGTTCAAAATGATTTTATCCATCTCAAAATTACTAAAAAACATGATTTGATCCTCTACCTTTCGAGCATGTCCTTAAAGGTGTTGCAACGTTTACTTGTACACAAGTTACTTACTAACTAGCTGAAATCTTGTTTTTCACATACTAATCTGGTTTAAAAATGAGTAACCAATGCATTTCAATCATGTCCAAATCATGTATGCCTTCTACATAAAAGTCTTTATAGCCTCAAATATGCCCCTCGTGCATGGTTTGATCGATTCACATCTTATTTATTTACTTTGGTATTTGTTGCTTCTGTTGTTGATTCCTCATTATTCATTCGCTATGTTGGTTCTTCTCTAACTTACTTACTCCTATATGTAGATGGCATCATTGTTACTGGACCTTGACTCTTCTTATATTTCCATTCTTAAGAAGCAATTGACACTTGAATTTTAGATATATGATATTGACCCTTTAAAGTACTTTTTTGGTCTCGAAATTCACTCCTCTGACAACATTTTTTTAAATCAAGCCAAATATGTCATTGATCTTCTTCACACCTCCAGAATGTCTTCTGCTAAATCATGTTCCACACCCATGTCTACTTCTATTGACCTCTATGCCACTACTCCATCATTTAATGATCCATCACTTTACCGCCAGCTTGTTGGTTTGTAACAGTACCTTACTTTTACTCGCTTTGATATTGTCTTCTCTATAAACTGTGTTAGTCAATTTATGTAGAGCTCCACATTTCTTCATTTATCTGCTATCAAACGCATTCTACGATATCTATGTGGTACTACAACCTTTGGTATTATTTTTTTGCAAAAGTTCGTTATCTCTGCAGACATCTTGTGGCTCTGATTGGGCTGGTGACACTTTCGATCATCGCTCCACTTCTGGATTTATTGCCTTCCTTGGCTCTAGTCCAATCTTTTGGTCTTCCAAAAAGCAACCAACAATATCTCGCTCTTCAACAAAAGCATAATATCGATTTCTCGCCACTACAATTGCATATATTTACTGGATACGGCAACTCTTATGTGACCTTCATGTTTCACTACATTCTTCCCCAACCTTATGGTGTGAAAATGTTCTGGCAATATCTCTGGCTAAAAATATTGTTTTTCATGCTCGCACTAAACACGCTGAGATTGATTACCATTTTGTTTAAGAAAAGGTACTTCGCAAAGACATCTTTGTTTGTTACATCTCTTCCAAAGAACTGATGGGATAAAAACTCATCGCAGCGGAAGAAATACAGAATCATTCTCAATTTTATTTTGGAAAAATAAAATACCATACATTGGAAAAGAAATTACAAAACAATCTAGGCTAAGCATGTTTTTTATCAATAAAATTACAGAGGAAAAATCAACTTACTTTAGGTTGCAGTCTCAGAATTCTACAAAACACCAAATTGTAGCCACCACCAGTTGGAGTCTCTCCTATCCTCTGAGTAATTAAGGTTTTGGCTTGTGGGAACCAATTTGGATTTTTCTGTGAGAATTTTTGGAGGAATAGTAGAGAGATTTTTTTTTTTCTGCAGACTTTTTGCCAATCGTAGGTTTTTCAGAAAACATCCACTTACGCAGAACCATTCTGCTACTCCCCGAGATATTTTGGAAAAACGTGGGATCATCCCACGTTCCAAAAAAAAACTCCCGTGGGAGTTATTTAATTTTAATTTAATTAAAATTAAATTAAATTAAATATTAATTAACAAATTAATTAATTAATTAAATTAAAATTATTTAAATCATATTTAATTAATATTTCATTTAAATCATATTTAAATGAATATATCTCATATAACCTATAGTTTTAATTAGTTTAATTAAATCTAATT
>JBBPDJ010000019.1:10828800-10842924 GCA_037974625.1 Cucumis cinereus
ATATAAAATCTTGAAGATGAATCTTATATAGCATTTTTAGGTCAAATTATTTGAAATGTTGCATCTCCAAGGACATATGAACTATTCTCTTTTCTAAAAGTCATGTCATGTATTAATTTAATGCTTCATTCAAATTATTTAATTTTGTTATTCAAAAGCAATATTATTATTATATTATTTTTATTATCATCATGTTATTTATTTTTGGCAACACTTCTATGAAAATTTTTGGTTGAGATGTCAACTTGGTCTTTTTTAAAAAAAAAAAAAAATTGTTTCATTTTTTCTTTCTTTCTTTTATTTTAATTGTTTTTTTTACTTTTAATAAGTTAAAAATAGTCCGTACAATTAGCTAATTTTCATATTTTCCAAAAATTTAATTTGTATGAACACTTTTTTAAAAATTGTGAAAATAGATTTACATAGTATTCTTTTCTTGCATTAAAATAAAAATTATTGCTATTTAACTAATATTTAAAATAAAAATAAAATAAAACATGGATTTAACAGTTCTTTCTTTTTCTTGTTTCACAGTTAGTGAGGAGAAGGGAAAGATATGCCAATTGTTCATACTTTTTACTTTTCAATTTTCAAAAACGTTTTCAAAATTTCAATAAAACTGAGTCTGTTTTCCTTACGATTTCAATTTTTGTTTTTGATTTTAATGCCATTACCTTTTCTATTTATTATTTAAAAAATGCGACTATTAAAAAAATCAACTAAATTTATTTTTTAAAAATTAAAATATATATTATGTAATGTATTGTAATTTATATACATATATTGAACCACGAAAACGTGAAAATATGAAAATATATCGTGAAATTCAATAGTAAGCTCGTATTAGGGTTTTTTTAAAAAAAAAAAAATTAGAAAATGGAAGATATTTATTTAAATTTAAAAAAAAAGAGTGTAATAAAATTGTTTTGGAAGTGAAGATAAAATGTGAGATGTGAATTGAATAAGTAGGGCATGCAGTACAAAGAGAATGAGCCAATCCCCAAAACCAAATAATACTTGTCTCTATCCAATATCAATGGCTCATACATTTCCATTTCATCCTATTCAAAAGATAAGCCTTTTTTTTTTTTAATTTATTTTTTTAATTTTTGTGAATTTAAATTTGCTTGAGTGTATACTTTGATTACCATAAAATCAAAATGGGTTCTTTTTTCTTATTTTTTGGATTAGGATTAAATCCTATGGTCAATAAACCCCTATTTCTCATTTGTTTCTAAATCATATGTGATAAGATTACGATTCCCATTTCACCAATCATATTTTAATGGATTTTAATTTTATTTTTTTTATAAAAAACATGTACCTACTACCAACGAATAATAATAAATATCAAATATAGTAAAATTTTAGAATTTATCTAGATCGATTACTATATTTGTAAGAATTTTAAGCAGTTTTGTCATTTACAATACTTTTTCTTATATCTATTCTAATTTTACAAGTTAAATTATTGTGATAGAGTAGATTTTTCTAATAATTGTTGGTTTTTCGCTTTTGAAATTTTTGTTTTTATTAAAAAAGATTCAGAGTTTTCATATTTTTTTCTATGTAAACATTAAATTTTTAGCCAAACTAAAAAAAAAAAAAACTATTTTGATTTGGATTTTGAAAAAAAAAAACAATGAGACTAATAAGTAATATGTGAAGGTCGGTTTATTAGCTAAATTTTCAAAAACTAGAAGAATGAAATTTATGGCCTCATTTCATACCTATTTTATTATTGGATTTTTTTTTTTTTTGAAAATTATATTGTTTTCTTACAATTTTTGTAATAGGTTTTTAAAATTCTCTAAAAACATATTTGAATTATAAACCAAATTTTAAAAAATGAAATCAATATTTTTTTAATACTACTTTTTTTTAGCCCCTATATATTTGATAATTATTATAATTTTTTTTTACTTTTTTGAAAGCTGTACTTTTTAATCCTATGAACTTTAGTCCATTTTCACTTTCTTGGGTTAAATTATGTTTGTTGATAAAACATTTGAATTTTTTTAGTCAATTCTTTAAAATAAAAATAAGTTTTTAAAAACCTTTTCTAATTTATAAGAAATTATTTTTAATTTAAGAATTTAACTTAAAATTCAAATATTTCAATGAGTAAATAAGTATAAATTTCATAAATATAAAACTAAAAACATATTAACTTGTTAACAAACATACTCCTAATTTTCAAACTTTGACTTTTCAAAACATTTTCAAAAGTAAATGATAAAGTAAGAAAACTGTACAAGAAAAAAAAAATGTTAAATGGGTTGAATTCAAGTTTCATTTTTCAAAATTTAACGTTTGTGTTAACTAGATTCTTATAAAGTTGTTTAATAAGTCATTTAACTTCAAATTTTAAACTGTTCAAATAGGTATCTAAACATTATAAACGGTCTAATAAGTGTCTAAACTTTAATATTTCATGTTTAGTAAGTCACCAAACTTTTAATTTTATGTATAATAGATCATTTAACTATTTGTTTTTTAAAAAAATTTCACATACTAATGTTGTAAGTTTAAGTCGTATTTGGTGATTGAATGCGTGGAAGACTTATTAGACATAAAATGTAAAAGTTAAAACATTAAACACAAAAATTAAAAGTTTAATAGTAAAAGAAAAGTGCAAATAATTATAAATCTCATGTTTTAATATTTTTTTAATCATTATTCCAAAAATAGAAATATTAAGGGTTATGATATTTTGGAGAAATATCTAAAAAGTGCAAGAGGATATAATTTTAAAATATATTTAAAAAAGAAGAAATTATATTATTATTATTATTATTATTGTTATTATTATTATTATTATTTATATTGAAATATAATCACAAGTGATTGAAGGTAATCAGCCCAACGTTTGATTGCCAATTGCCACACATAATCCTTCAAAAGATACCAAAAAGGTCCCAATCATTGCTCCCTTCGGACAAATCATCCACCTCATTCTTCTTCCATGCACGTGACCCCCCATCCATCCATCTCCTTGCCACCTCAGCCCTAAACAAAATCTCCTTCCTCCAATCACCTTCTGCCACGTCATTAGATAAGAAATGCTCCCCCTCTCTCCTCTTGCCTATGTGGCATCCCCTTACTGGAATCCCCAATCTACAAACTCTCACGCTGGTCCCCCATTTATCCCTCTCAATTACCATTTTGCCCCTTTTAGGCGGTGTCAAATTTAATGCCCCCTTTGCCTATTCTTCATGTGAATTTTTCAAATTATTGCTTTATAATATTATTAATGCAACTTATATCTACCTATTATTATTATTATTATTAAATGTTTATGTGTTTTACCCTAAACCTCAAAATATTTATAGTCTAAACATGTTAAGGTCAATTTAATATTCAAATATTGTGTTTCTAAAAAAATAAATATCGTTTATCCACAAGTTTTAGATTTAGGTTCTATTCTATTCTTGAATTTCAAATTGTTACACACCTAGTTCTTAAATTTTGAGTTTAATTTAAATTTGACCTTTACACTTTTTATCTTTAGTTAATTAATTAGAAAGAATTAAAAGAAATATGATTAATTAAGTTTTACTCACGGTCAAAATTAAGTTCAAATTTCAGTACGTCTATATTTAAAAAAAATAAAGGTTAAAAATTAAGAGAGCTACCTGCTAAAACTCAATTAAGATCAAAATGATCGTTTTATTCAATAGTATTAACACACTCTATTTTTAAAATAAATATTTTAATGCTCGAAACCACGAAACTATTCAAAAAGAAAACCATCCCATCCAAACAAACCTAGTTACTATTTCAGATGTTTTTTTTCTTTTGTTGGTCACTAAGAAGAGGGGTAAATAAGGGAAATTAGAAAAAATATATATATATACATATTAGGGAATAATTGTTTCATTGAGACATAAAAAATAAATAAAAGCATAATTATTGGAAGGATAAAAAAAAAAAAAAAAAAAAAGTAAGTAGTCCCCACCGGACTGCAGAAACTGAGCCTTGTCTCGTCTTGTGTTCTCTTCTATCTAGTAATCTCCATCGCCCAAAACTGCAAGAACAACACTCAAAAAAAAAAAAAAAAAAATTACAAAAAAAAAAGAGAGAAAAAAAAATTGTTTGTTTGTCTCTGCAGAAATGGCTATATGTACAGCCGACTCAACGGATCTTTCCCTTTTATTATCTTCCTTCTCGACTCTCTCTTCACTTTCTTGAACTTTTCTCTCTGTTTTTTCACAAAAATTCAAGGTGTGTTCATATTTAGAAATCATACTCTTTTGTTTTTCTTTTTTGGGTTAATTCTTGTTTTTTGTTTGGTGGAGATTTTCCCATTTCCGTGGACAACTTCCCAAATTCCTTCTGGGTTTCTCGGGATAAGAGAGAAAGAAAGTAAGATTTACAAAAAAAAAAAAAAAACAGAGTAATTTTGGTTTTTGGTTTTTTCATGGTTTAGGGTTTAGGGGTTTTGTTCATCTTCTCAGTTCCTTCAAAAATTTTCCAAGCTTTTGATGGAATTGTGTTTTTCTCAGTAACCAAACAGAGTTTAGAGGTTTTCTTGTTCTTGTTGTTGGTTGGTTGGAATTCAATGTCTTCTCCATGTATAAGTGGTGGTGGGAGAGCTTACAATTTCGATTTAGAGATTGTGAAATCTCCATCTTCTTCATGGACAAGGACTTCACAAACTTCATCGCCATCTTCAACTTTATCAGAATCAAGCAACAATACAACACAGTTAGCGATTTCAACTCGAAAATCAAGAACACCACGAAAACGCCCAAATCAAACCTACAACGAAGCTACAGTTTTGCTTTCAACGGCCTACCCAAATGTTTTTTCAACCAAACATCTTACCAATCCGCGAAAATTCACCAAATCTCATGATGATTCTTCTTCTCTATTCTGTGAATCTGCTGAATTGCTTTTGCCTTTTCGAGTAATTGATAGTTCTGGATTTCTTCTTCACCAACCGCTGCTTCAAGAAAAACCTAATTCCCAAATTCATTCCAAACTGACCAATCTTTGGGAAAATCGGCCGTGTTCTAGTCCTGGAGAGATCGATTTCCAACCGAATTCCATGGAGATTGAAGAGATTGAAGATTTCGATGCGGAATCGATTCTTGACGAGGAAATCGAAGAAGGAATCGATAGTATTATGGGGAATCTGAGTGTGGATAATCTAGAAAAAGGTAATTCAACGCAAGATTCTTGTATGAATGTGAATAATCATCCACGGAATTGGAATTTGAATTGGAATCCAATCGGTTTAGGGTTCAACCAGAAATTCGAATCTGGCTTCGGATTCCGTAAGGGAATCGAACGAACAGCAATTCGAGGAGTCGATAATGGAAACTGGTGGCGATTTCCGACTGTCGATGTAGTCGAAATCTCTCCTAAACTAAATCCAAAACCACCAGCTTCGGCTCCGACTCCGACTCCAACTCCAACACCGGCGGCCGTCTCGACGAAGAAGAAGAAAAAGAAAGTGGAAAAGCTTACAGTGATTGAATCAAAGAAAGCCACAATTCCATTACAAAAGGAGAAATCAGAGAAGCCGATCCCGAAATTGAAACCTACTGGATTACTTCTGAAATTGAACTACGAAGCCGTGGCCGACGCTTGGTCTAGCCGGGGATCTCCATTTTCCGATGAGGTTCCAAGTTCCGATACGGCGGGAAGTGATGTAAATGTACGTCTCTCATCCCGCCACCGAAAATCAAAACCCAAGAAACTTTGATGAAATTAAAAAAAATAAAAAAAATAAAAATGCTTCCCCCCGGAGTTTTAGGAATCCAAAAATCTACCTCTGTTAGTTATTGTTTCATTCTCCTCAAGAAAAAAAAAAGATTAAAACAAAATTAGTAGTGGTAAAATTACATTATTAGTCTTTGTTAATCTTTATAAATCTGTACTTCTTTTTAAATTTAAATTTAAATTTTAGGTCAAATGTTTTAAAATTTAGTTTCCGTTACTACTAGATACCAATAGTTTGTCCTACGATAATCTAATCTTTTAATACGTTAAATGAATTAATTAAGATTAAATTAAAGCTTTTAAGACGACCCATTGATTTTTTTTTTTCTTTGTAAGGACAAAGGTGAGGAATTAAAAATATTTTGACTTTTTTTCAAAAGAAAAAAATAATGTGATTATGATTATTTTCTAATTATTTTATTTAGACCGTTGATAGATTTCCTTGTCAGTGGAGTCACTTTTCTCATGAGAAAGAAAATCTAAAAGGAAATAAAAAATAATAATTTTAACTGTTGAAAGGGAGGGTAATATGGTAAATCACATATTCTTTTTGTTGGTCAATCAAAATTAAGCTTTGGAAAAGGGAAAATGACGAAAATATTCTTGATTATGGAGGGAAAATGACTAAAAGGTGAGGTTATTTTTGGAAATTGGCAGGCCAGGCTGGCGAATATAGATTTATTTGCGGAGGGTGGAGGATTATTGAGAGAAGCCAGCGTGTTACGGTACAAAGAGAAAAGGCGGACTCGGTTGTTCTCGAAGAAGATAAGATATCAAGTTAGAAAAGTCAACGCAGATGGACGGCCCAGAATGAAGGTATGTATGTGAATCTCCTGCATCCACCCTCGTCTGATTATAGTCTTTTTCTTTTTCTTAAAATTAGTTTTTATTGTTGGTTTGAAATTAATTTAGAAAAAATGACAAATTTAATCCTAAATTTGTTAATTTGGACTATAATTTTTTTTTTTAAATTTCGTTAATTTCAACGTTAAACTTACTTAACCTAAATGTTCTAACTATACCACATTTTGCTAAATTTGAGTTACTAAACCATGAGGATGATGCTTGGTTCATTAGGTTTGTCGATATAGTTTTCATTCATCCTTAAAATTTAAAATGTTATACGTTTAGGACATGTTTGGTAATCTATTTGTTTTTTGTTATTGATTTTTTAAAATTCAATTTTAAAAGATACGTGTGTTTAATAATTAATTTACTTTTTGGTTTTTTAAACTAGAAACTTATTTTTAAAATTAGAAAGAAAAATTTTAAATGAAAAAAAGAAACTTTTAGAAAGATACAATTTGTTTTTTAAAAACGAATAACAAAATCAGTTACCAAACATATATGGTTTCTTTTTTTTTTTTTAATAAAAGGTTGTAAAAACATAATTTTAAAAAAATAGAAACAAAAAATTGAAATGGTTACCAAATGGAATCTTAATTTTTAAGTTTTGAATTTAGTTTTAATTTAGTCCTTATGAGTTTTAGAATATTACAATTTTACATTTAAGTTTTTTTTTTTTTAAAAAAAATTGATATAGTTTTCACGATTTGCCCTTTCAACCATAATTCCTTTATTACATACTCACTTTCAATCATTGTCGGTAATGTTTGTTAATTAATTTCAAATAATATGAATTATAATTTTAAATTTAGTTTTAATAGTGATGAAAAATAGTGAAAAATAGTTAATTATAATTATTTTAAAATTAATTAGTGGACCTCAACACTATAGACAAAAATGTTTAGTGAAAAATCAAAGCCACAAATGTAAATCTTGAAACTTAGGGGTCAATTTAAAACAAAACTTATATTTCTAGAGTAAAATTGTAAAATTTTAAAATCTAACGAATAAATTGAAAACAAACCCAAAAATTAAAAACTAAGGCCATAACAATTTCAACTTTTTGTTTTTGTTTTTTTTAATTTTTTAATTTTTTGTGTACTAAAATAAAATCAATATATATTTGGCAACTGATTTTTTTTTTTTTGAAAAACTAAATGTATTTTAATTTTCTTTTCATTTTCAATTTTCCTCCCTAATTTAAAAAACAAGTTTATTGTTTAAAAACAAAAAAGAATCAATTATCAAACATACATATTTCTTTAAAAATAATTTTAAAAAACAAAAAACAGAAAAGAACTGGGTTACCAAACAAACAAATATTTGTATTTGCAGTTATAGTACAATGCAAAAGAATTTACAAATATAGCTAACTGTTAACACCAATTTTATTCGTACTGGAAACCCTTTAATAAAAATATATAATTACATTTTAAGAAACGTAGCTAACATTTTGATATAAAGATATAAAATGAAGAGACCAAGTTAATCATATCTTGAAAATACCTGGTTCAAAACGATATTTCGAAACTAGGTGAACACAATTTTAAAGTGTAGCCACAAAAATTGACGTTTTAAAAATACAAAAACCAGACTTATACTAAAATTGAACCATAGATTATTAGCAAATGCCTAGATTTATTAACTCGCATATAATTCTAACTCTCAAAATAATTTAAGAAAACTTTTCTTTTTTAGTTATAAAAAAATTGTATTAAATGAAAGTGATGATTGAAAAGACGTTTTCCTTTTGGCAGGGGCGTTTTGTGAGGAGACCTAATTCAAGCGGCCATAGAAAAGAGATAGACACTGCCCTTTAGGATACGCTTTTTGAGTTGTCAACTTCACTTTTTTTAGAGCTTCTTTTTTTTTTCCAATTAATTATTATCAATTTTTTCCTTTTTATTTTGCATTATATTTTCAAATTTTCCATAATTAGTTTGTTTTTGTTTTTGTTTTTTTTTTTTGCTTTTTTCCAATTCCAAAAAGCTCAATGAGAGAATGCCCACTAAGTAGATGGTCAGAGATCCAATAATTCTAGGGCTTTTTTTTAAATATATGTAATTTTCCTTTTTGGGGTTTTGTTTTATAGTGGTTGAGAAGAGGCTCATATGTTTTAAATTGCCTCCTTTTGTGTAATTTGCAACTTATTAATTTTCAAAATTTGTAGTTTATAGGTAATCGAACGCTATCTATACATTCACAAAAACGTATCTGACTTTTTAAATTTGAAATTCAATACATTTTATTATCAATACAATATTCTAAAATGTATAGGAACATCTATAAATTTAGCCGTCGTTTTCTAAATTTGCAAATATAACGAAATTTGAAATCTAGTTAAAAGAATATAAAATAGAGAAGAGGAAAGACATGAAAAAGAGAAAAATGAAGTATATTTCATAAGAATTGTTTTTTAAAAATTAAAGAAGTAAAGGACATAATTTAGATTCAAATATGAGAGAGAAAAAAAGAAGAAATAATAAGATAATGGTAATATAAATATATAAAAATAGGAATATGGGAATTATAGCGTATCGTCGACCAACTTTCGAACACCACCTCTAGTGATCGTTATTGGCCAATCTTCATCCACCATCTTCGGTGATCGTTGTCGGCCGATCTCCGACCACCACCTCCGGTGACTCCACTAGCGAAATTCTGACGACCACCACCAACCAACCTCCGGTCGATCAATCTTTAAATTTTTAATAAAAATATTTTAAAGATATATAATCAATCAAATAAACTTGTGTGTACAAATGTTTTTAAAAAAACTTTTGAAACTCATTTGTGTTTTTATTTTAAGAAGTTTTTATAAAAAATTGTTTAAATAAAAATGAATTTTTGAAGAAGTCGTTCCAAATAGATACTTAGTTTAATTATATTAATATTTTTTCAAATATATTTTCTCATTTTTTTCTTTTGAAGGTTTTTCTAAATTATTATTATTGTTAAGTTGTCTTTTTTAAAACTATCTCTTTTTTATTTTTTGTTTTAAACTAATGTTTTCTTCATTTTAGAAGATAGTGCTATATATATATATATATAAAATTAAGTATATTTATTTATGATATATATGTAGAAATCTCTATTTTAGCTTAATAACATTTTTCATTTTTTTTCGTCGGTCAATTTAATTGGCTCGAAGACCTATAATTAATTTTTGCACTTAAAAATTAGAGTGCTAGAAAAAAACTTAAGGGCCAAATAAAAATTAAAATTCAAAACTTTATGGTTTTTTTATTCCTCAAATATAATTTGATAAAAACATTGTAATTTTTCAATAATTGAATTCAAGAATAAAATACTAGTTTATTTCAATTTGAAGTTAACATATTATAATATTTTAAAAAAACCATAATCTTTTTCAAATTAGTTAAAGTGACAAAAGTGTAAGAAATTTTATTTCAAAACCTAGTAAATCCTAAATAGCATAGATATATAATATCAAATTTATTAAATTAACAACATAATTAACAAGATTCAGTAAAATCACATATAGATTTCTATAAAAGAGACTATATTATAAAATTTAATAACATGTGCATCTATGTAGTAATAAACTAGTTTGTATAAATTGGTGGAAGATATAATTTGAAATATATTTTCTAAAAATGATATTTCATGTACCTAAATATATGTATGATAGAAATAATAGCGTAGAAAAATAAACATGATCTAAGATAACCAATATTTATTTTACACATTATAATTTAGACAATAATAATCTGCATCCCAAACACTGACTATAATAACCCAAACTATAATACTCTAAACCCCAAACACATATTATTATAGCCCAGATTATAATACTCTGCACTCCAAACACTGACTATAATAACACACAGACTAATATAAGTCACAAACTATAATAATCACAAAATATAATAACTCATTATGTGCCCCAAACGACTATAATTCTCTTTTAGATAACATAAGATTATAAATTATATATTGTGTTAAAATTTGTTACTTTATTTCATAATTTTACTTACAAATTTTAGTTAGGAATTTGAAATTGGATTCTTATTTGTTTTCCAAATTTTTTTATTTGACAAAAAAATACACTTTTTAATTCATGAATTTTAGATTTGATTGCATCTCGTCCTCAATTCTCCAACGTAATGTTTTAGTCTTTAATATTTAAGTAAGTGGTACCTTTGGTTCTTCCATCTGATTTTCTGTTAATTGTGCCATAAAAGTTGGTGTGACATTAAAATATTACTAAAAGAAACAAAATTTATAAAATATAATATAATTTTTATTATTTAAAAATAATATATATACATATATGTACATGTATATATTAGCTATAAATCACTTTGTTCCTAAACTTTTCCCTTTTTTAGTCTTTTTCCTCTCAAATTTTAAGGATGTGGACAACGTCGTAAATTCCTTTTTCTATTGTATAAATTATGTGGTACATCTCACCGATATACAAAAAGATGTATCAATTTAATGTATAAACCACATCTACCTGAAAGTAACATTTCATAGACATCAAATACATATATATGATATGAAGAACCATGTCTCATCTTGAAGAGTGATACTTGCTGAACTCGACAAACATTTAGGCTTGACGAGTTGTGTCCATCTAAAAATGATAATACAGAGACTCATTATAGATAAGAAGATCCAAACGAGACCTTAGAATATCTATTAGTTTAAGAAAACATTGAAAAAAGTAGCCATTTTGGTGATCATTACCTTATTTTTGTCATGGAATATCTTGGACATCGAAGGTCCACAATATCGATGTTGATAAATATTTATGGAAGACCATTTATAAAATAAAATAAAAAGTTAATACATAAACATTTTACACTTTTAAATAAGTTAAAATGCTAATATCTTGTATTATGTTCATGATATTAACATCGTGTTGTTCTTTTATGATTTATCAAATTTTCAGTGATGAGGTATAAATGTCAATTCATCGCTTATGTCGATGAAAAACTCATAAACATGCTTAACTTCGATGTCAAACAATAGATGTAAGAATTTCAAACAATACAAAAAAGTGCCTAGTAGATTCAAAATCAAAATCTTTATACACACTAAATTGAACAACCTAAGCTTAGTTCCGAGTTTAGGAAGGAGACATGAATGAACCGATATCACATCAAAATGATAGAGATTTTGAGGATATGAATGTAAGGTTAAGAAAGACTTAAAAAAATAGAAAATTACTATCTATACTAACAAAGTGCACATTCATTTTCAATGACTCAATCATAAGAACTTTAAAGTTAAGCGTGCTTAGATTAGCTTAAAACAATTATATGTCGATTTTACCTCGGAGTTGGTTGAAGATACAAATTCAACTCAAGTGTCTTATCACTCATGCTTTCCAAGTAAACCAAAAAAAAAAAAAAAAAAACGGAAACGGTTATATTAACTTAAACATAATTTTAAATATTTATAAAAGAATGTAGGGATTTGACAGGAAATGCCAGCAAAAAAAAAAACCCTACAGCGACACGTTTAGATGCATTCAAACCAATCAGAACGCAAGAAGAAAATTCTATTACACAATTACTAAATTAACCTTCCATTCCCGCCATCCTAACCGTAAACAAAAAGGACATTATCGTAAAAAGAAAATACAAATAACTGAAACCCGCCATTTTTCCCGACCTTAAACCAAAAGTAATTTTCAATATTTTTTTTTTTTTGCTCTTTCATTTTGGTCGATGCACAATTTTTTGGTTAGAGAGAAAGAAAGAGAGAGAGAGAGAGAGAGTTGATTTCGTTGGTTCTTTGGTTGTTAATGGAAGATTCAATGACGGAGGAAAGAAGAAGATGATAATCTCCATTTCCTTTCTCCCCTTCTCTCTCCTCCCTCTCTCTCCTCAATCCTAATTCCCCCATGGGCACATTTCAGAGCTTCCGCAAAGCTTATGGCGCTCTCAAAGATTCCACCAAGGTCGGCCTCGCTAAGGTCAACAGCGAATTCAAGGTTTATTAACCAATCAACCAATGATTTCATTCTTATTTTACATGTTCGATTATTTGATTTTTTTTTCTTTTTTAAAATTTGTTTGAAGGATTTGGATATCGCCATTGTTAAGGCTACCAATCACGTTGAATGTCCGCCTAAAGAACGTCATGTTCGAAGTGAGTTTTCTTTGTTCTTATACATATCTGAATGTGGTTGTAAAATATATGTATGATTATTATTGGTTTTCTGTTTGGTAGAAATTTTTTCGGCAACGTCCGTTGTGAGACCTAGGGCAGATGTGGCGTATTGTATTCATGCATTGGCGAAGAGATTGTCGAAGACGCGGAATTGGATCGTAAATTTCTTTGACTATTTTTTTTTTCTATTGGCCATTGTTCCCCATTATTGCGTTGTATGTTTCTTAATTAGGGTGTTTGTTTCTGATAGGTTGCCTTGAAGACGTTGATAGTTGTACATAGGACATTGAGAGAGGGAGATCCAACCTTCAGAGAAGAACTTCTCAATTATTCACACAGAGGACATATTCTCCAAATATCCAATTTTAAGGATGATTCAAGTCCTCTTGGTAAAATGTTTCTCTCCAATCTCTATTGAATTTAAACATTAGGCCGACTTTCATAATGTTTGTTTTTAAAAACATTTTATTCTGTAGCTTGGGATTGTTCTGCTTGGGTAAGGACATATGCCCTTTTTCTAGAAGAGAGACTTGAATGTTACAGAATCTTGAAGTATGATATTGAATCGGAACGTCTAACGAAAACATCACCTGGATCGACTAAGGTTTGTGATGATCACTGGAATAAAATTAGGAAGTCGAATGGAAATTTGGTAAATCTGTTATATGTAAGAAACCCCTTCTTTAACAGGTTCATAGTAGGACACGATTGCTGAACTCTGATGAGCTACTGGAGCAGCTACCCGCATTGCAGCAACTTCTCTACCGCCTTATGGGATGTCAGGTAATAGCTGTTAAAGGGTAATTTTCCTTTTTATGCTTGCAAAAAAGCTGTTGCTATTAACTTTGTGGATTGTGGGCCCTTTTATCTTGCAGCCAGAAGGAGGAGCTTACAGCAATTATCTTATCCAGTATGCCCTGGCTTTGGTAAGTAACTGTGTCATCTTATAGCTTTGGACCTATCTATGACATTGGGCTCTACAATAAAGTTTTGAGGTCCTGGACTAGCAATTAAAAAATTATTTCAAGTTTTGGCTGTTTCTGCTACCCATAAAGCTTTAAAAAATTCAGAGGATTGCATCCTCATAGATGCTATTTTAATTTTTTATTTTTTAAAGCATCAGCGTTATTTATTTTTGGTAATTTTTTTTAATTAACCTCTCATGGTACATAAAAGGAAAAACAGCTCCGGAAATAGCAAGCTTTTCTTGTTATCCTTTCCTAGTTATTGTACTCTTTTACCATTGATGAAATTTGCATCTTGAAGACCTTTTTGATCTTGGACAAGGAGAAACCAAAACAACATAACTACAAAACCATAATTGTTGATCTTATCGTAATAAAATCTTTTAGGAGATTTTATTTTATATTATATTGTTTGGTAATCTTATAATTATTAGGTTATATT
>JBBPDJ010000019.1:10843024-10864666 GCA_037974625.1 Cucumis cinereus
TATAAATATCCCTGTAATGGCTACTATTTTATAAGAAGAAATACACAAGAATTCCATATATTTTATTAAAGTTAATAGTTGATATGCACTTCCATATTGTCTGTTTATTACCTGGTCTCTGAAAAACTTGGACATTATTTTGATGTGGATGTCGATAGTCTTGTATGATTTAATGATTTAAGACCTTGGAAGCTTTCTAGATTTTAACTACTATCCCTAAGATTTAACTGTCTTCATTGAGATATTAAGAACCTACAGAAGGGTTGGTTTTTACTATCTAGGTGGGATTACAGTCCAGTACAACTGTATTTTAATTAGTTGTGGTATTCATGTCATGAAAAGATATGAGAGGGTAAATTTCATTCTCTACGTTTTCCCAAGAAAGTGATCAAGAAACATATGAATTATTTATTTATTTATTTGCCTCTTCACATGTTTGCAATTATATGTTAGGAACGTTAATTATGTTACTCATTCTGTATTTTTCATGCTCCGACTTCATTCTGTATTTTTCATGCTCTGACTTTTACGTTATGAAGGTACTCAAAGAGAGCTTTAAAATATATTGTGCGATAAATGACGGAATAATAAATCTTGTGGACATGGTAGGAATCTGCTCCAATTTACCACTAGTTTTTTACTATTATACTAGTGCGATTTTATTTGTTCGTTATAACATTTATGTTTGACTTCTTACAGTTCTTTGATATGCCAAGGCATGATGCAGTTAAAGCTCTCAATGTATACAAAAGAGCAAGCAACCAGGTTACTTCCTTCTAATTTTTCCACCTGTTTTGGATCTGAATATGAAAATATTGGACTATTGAAACTTGAAATATAGTACAATAAAATTAACTCTTCCAGATTTTCTTATTCATAGGCTGAAAATCTTGCGGATTTTTACGAATACTGTAAGGGATTGGAACTTGCTAGAACTTTTCAGTTTCCCACATTGAAGCAGGTTTATTTTCTTTATTTCTCTAGACCCAAAAAGGGAAACCAGTTAAAAATAGGGAGACAATACTACCAAATCTTAGAAATGCTTCTTACAATATTCTTTTTATGCAATCAACAGCCACCTCCATCATTTCTTTCAACAATGGAGGAGTATATAAGAGAAGCACCACAGACAGGTTCTGTTAATAAGAGACTGGTGAGGAAAACTTTCTAATACCCAAAGTTTTTATCTTGACTGTGTATATAGCATGTTCATATATCTATATGCATGTCATTTGTTTGTTTGGCATAAACATTGTGTCTACATGCGTTTCTCTAACTTCATAAAGCTCTCACTTAGTACTATCTCTGCATCTTTGTGATGCAGAAAGTTCTAGACTCTTATGTCATGATTAGATTCTGGTGCGTTAGTGTACTGTATAAATGCTGTAGCTCTTGGTCTATGGTCTTCATTATTGTCATTTTCGAGACAGGAATACCAAGAGGCAGAGCAATTGACACAGGAACCGGATAAGCCCGAAGAACCAGCCGAAATTGAAAAGGAAGTTGAAAATGTTGAGGACAACAAACCACTGGTTGAAACAGAGGAAGAACCCCAAAAGAAGGAAGAGGAGGTTGCTGAACCTCCACCTCTAATAGCAACCGACGACACAAGTGATCTTCTGGTAAGAATTTTCACTTAAAAGAATTTTCTTGACAAGTTTAACTGTCTCTCCCGTTACATCGAGTGATAATTTCCCATGCAGGGTCTGAATGAAATAAATCCCAAAGCTGCAGAAATAGAAGAAAGCAATGCTTTAGCTCTTGCTATTGTTACAAATGGTAGGTTGGCCGCCATTTGGTTTTGTAATGTCGTGCTTATTTTTCATGAAGAGTCTATCAGCGATGCCGCAACTACCTTTACTCCGCCACATCCTATGTGTGTTTATGTGCAAATCATATAGACTGACAAAGTAAATTTAGAGTTGAAAATTCATATGTCCTATTGTTGCAATTATAGAGGTTGTGTCCGTCCATTTATCTTATGAAGTTTTTAATTATATGCAGGGAATGATCCATCTTCTTCAAATCGTGCATTGAGTGAAATTGGCGGTAGTGGTTGGGAGCTAGCACTTGTTACCACACCAAGCAATAATGCTGGTCCTTCGGTCGAAAGCAGACTGGTTTTTCCCTTCCCCTCCACTTTTCACCTTTAGTTTGGTTCCGTCCTAGGACTTCCAAAAATATTTATTTTGGTTTCTCTACTTTTAAAAGGATACTATTTTGGTCTTTTAAAAAATAAAATAAAAGTATGAACTAAAGTACTGTTAAGACTCTTCTCCTAAAAATCAGAAAATTCCGACATCAGAAAATTCCGACAAGAACTAGAGAAATAGAGACAATACTCTGATACGATATATTGAATGGAAATCAATAAGAATTCACAGAGGGAATTAACAACACAAGGATAATGCAAAGGTAAATCAGAAAAAAAACAAGAACACGATAACAATGGAAATGATCGTAGCTCCAGCTCATTCAAGATGGCTGGCCTTTTCTCCCAAAAGCTCACAGCAGCTTTTCACTTAATTATGACCTCCCTTTGGCAATCCCCAAAACATTCCTTTTATACCACTCTCAGGTGGGTCCCTCAACCGGTTCCTACCTCTCCAATAACCTTCCCAAAAGCTGTCTTCTGTGTAATACCATTCTTACTCTTACCAGCCTTGCTCCTGCGCTTATACCTGTGATTGATTGGAGGTCTAACATTACCGCTCGACTCGAAATGCACCCTGTCCTCAAGGTGGAATGTAGGAAATTGTTTATTCATCAGATAAACTGATTCTCAAGTACCTTCACTGTCCGGCAGTCCCTTCTATTTTACCAACCTTTCATTTGCCCCCAATTCGCTATTCCACCGTAAGCCTAAACACAGTTTCAGGCAGCACTTGCAATTCGAACTCCTCAGTCAATGCCGGCGTATGTGTTGCACCCGTTGAGTTTGCCCTAACTTGAGTTTTAGTTGAGATATATGGAAAACATTAAGAATGACTGCCTCAGGAGGTAAATCCAACCGATAAGCCACTTCCCCAATGGTCTTGATCATCTTGTAAGGTCCATAAAATTTAGTGGGCCAACTTCTCACTTCGTTTTCTTGCTTATGATCTTTGCCGGTAAGGTCTCAATTTCAAGTATACTTCATCCCCAACATTGAACTTCAGCTCTCTCCGGTGTAAGTCAGCCTGTTTTTGTCATTCTGTTTTGTGCTATCAACAAAGTTTCTTTCAAGGCATTGATAACCAAGTCTCTATCTTTCAACAGCTGTTCAGCACTGTTGTTGGTAGATTTGTGAAAGGTATCGATGTTTATTTAGTAAAAGAATAGATCGAACAATACAATCCTCTAGAACAATCACAAGGATTGCTCTCCCTCAACCACTCACTCTCGAGATGGTTCTTCCCTCTTACTGTCTAACTAACTTTTCCGCCCAACTCCTATTGCTATTTATACTAATATTTACATACCAGTGGTCCCCCTTCCTCACCAACATTTTTCCCTACGTTACCCTTGCCTCTCCTATGATAAGTATGTATAATTGGAGGCCTAACAATTTCCTATCTCCATATGATATCAACGGGCGTGGCGGTCTACCAAACACAATCTGGAATGGGGTAGTCTTTGAGGAAGCATGAAATGTCATGTTGTACCAGAGTTCCGCCCAAGGTGTTTGTTCCATCTGGTCGGCTGTTCATTGCAAAAACATCGGAGCTACATTTCTAGACACCGGTTGACCCTCTCAGTTTGGCCATCAATCTGCGGATGGCAGGCAGTGCTCCTCTTGAGAACCGTACCAATGGCCGAAAACAATTCCTTCCAGAAATTACTCAGAAATATCTTGTCACGATCAGTTATCATCGATTTGGACTTCCATGTTTGCTCACTACTTTCTCAATAAAGATCTTTGCTACTTGCTTGGCCATGAATGGATGTCTGAGAGTGATGAAATGCGCAAACTTGCTAAGCCTATCCACAATAACCATGATAGAATCAAACCACCCGCTTTTGGCAAACCGTCTTTAAAATCCATCGTCCAATCTTCAAGGATTCAGTTCGGAAGTGGCAGTGGTTGTAAGAGGCCGACTGGTGACAGTGAGTCTGTTTTATTCCTTTGACAAATCTCACATTGCTCTACGTATTCCTTTATGTCATTTTTCATACCTACCCAATGCAATTCCCCATTCATTCTTTTGTATGTCTGAAGAAAACTGGAATGACCTCCCAACATGGGGTCATGAAACGTGTGCAACAAGAATGGTATTAAGGACGACATCTTTGATAGAACCAATCTCCCTTTGTAAAACAACCGACTATTGACCCACTGATAATTAGGTTTACCCTCCGGATCTTCGTTTAATATGTTGACTATCCGTTGCAGTTCCTCATCCTTCTCGACTTCATTTAGGACTACCTCCACATCCACTATTCTCGGGGCCAACAATACTAATAGTTCCACTGGATGATTCACCTCTTGACAGAGCATCTGCAGCTTTGTTTTGAAGCCTGGGCTGGTATAGGATCTCAAAATCATATCCCAGTAGCTTTGTCAACCACCTTTGAAATTGAGGTTATACTTCCCTTAGCTCAATGAGGAACTTCAATGTCTTTTGGTCGGAGATCACCATTAACTTCCTAATAAGTAATGACGCCATTTTTGCATTGCCATCACCACGACCATTAACTCTCTCTCATATATAGATTTCCATTCCGTGTCCCACACCCATCTTCAAATCGATTCCATCCATTTTTCCTTTCATCTTCAACACTGAGCCGTTGGACGTACGACCAATCTTTCCACACTTTTCGTCAGCCCCAGGATTATCTCCTTCAAATCCTTGATCTCCCTCTCATTCGTTTCTATTCCCTCTTTCGTCCGTTTCTGCGCCATAGATCGTGTCCTCCTCATGATTGATTTTATGGCTCTGATACCAATTTGTTGAGATTTTTCTCCTGAAAAACAGAAAAAAATTCCTACAAGAACTAGAGAAACAGAGACAGTACTCTGATATAATATATGAAAATCAATAAGAGTTCATAAAGGGATTAACAGCACAATGCAAAGGTAAATCAGAAAAAACAAGAACACGATAACAATGGAAATGATCGTAGTTCCAGCTCCTTCGAGAAGGATGGCCTCTTCTCTCAAAAGCTCACGGCAGCTTTTCACTCAATTAGGACGCCCCTTTGGCAATCCCCAAAAAATTCCTTTTATGCCACATCTCAGGTGGGTCCTTCAACCGGTTCCTACCTCTCCAATAACCTCCCCAAAAGCTGTCTTCTGTGTAATACCATTCTTGCCTTTACCAGCCTTGCTCCTACACTTATACGTGTGAATGATTGGAGGTCTAACAAATACTCACTTTTTTAAATGTATGGAAATCAAAGTAGTATTTAAACCTTAAAATAAAGATGTTTGCCACCAATCTAGATGTAATGTTCTTTTTGTTGAATAACTGTGATGCATTCCAAGTCATTTAACGAATACACTTGCTTGCAAAAGCTATGCCATCTTTGTTGAGTTTAGGTTTAATTGCAAATTTGGTCCCTATTGTTTGGAAAAAGTTAAAAAAATTTGTCCTGTAATTTGGTAAAAGCTAATCTCTAAGATAGGGATTAGTTATGAAGATTTTATCAAACTATAAAGACTAAAGTCTAAGTTTAAAACCATATGAACTAAATTCTAACTTATTGAAAATAATAGTAGCTAGATCAAACGACATTATAATGATATAGATAAGTTTTTGTGTTCTGAATCAGGCTGGGGGCTTTGACAAGCTATTGCTTGATAGCTTGTATGAAGATCAACATGCCAGAAGACATCTTCAGCTACAGAATGCTGGATATGGATCATACGGCGAAATGATGGTACAGAATCCATTCGAACAGCATGACCCGTTTTCAATGTCGAGCAACATAGCACCTCCTCCGAACGTGCAGATGGCTATGATGGCTCAACAACAACAAATGCTTTTCCAACACCAACAACAACAACCATTACAAAGCAATGCCTTCCCTCAGCAACAACAGCAACAACAGCAATTACATTCAAATGACTCAATGATGGTGGTTCCTTATCAACAACAGTTGCCTCAATACCCTCAACAACAAATGCAACAAATTGGTCCTTCTAATCCATTTGGTGACCCTTTTCTTTCCTTTCCTCAAACTTCAGTACCCCCAGGAGGAAATCATAATCTAATCTAGATTTTTTCTTTTCTCTTTCTTAATTTGGCTTCAAGTTCTCTAATTCTTTTTCCTCTCTCTCTTCATAGGGCTATTAATATGTTCTCTCTACTGTGAAGTTGATAAGTTTATTATCTGTAACTAATTAAATAATGGAAGTTGTAATGTGGTCTTGGGAGTATATGAATACAAACACATTTGGTTCATAAAGCAAGGAATTAAGATGTGATTATGCTATAGTTCTATATTTATATATATAATATCTATATCTATATATATTTATGTTTGAAAGAGCTGCTCTTTTGTAAGTTTCATTTCTATCCAATCTTTTTCTCTCTTCTTCACCACACCCTTTTGAAATTGATCTTTGTTTTCACTAATTCATTGGTTGATACTGTCTGTGCATAAGATCAATCAGCCAAAGACAATGGTGAAATTTGGGAGCCCTAAGTTTTCAAGGTTCAATTGATTGACTCACGTTTGGGAGCTCAACGGCCCAGCCCACCACTCTATTTTTTTCTTCACCTCAATAGGTTAAGTCCAAAAGCTTAGACCAAAGTCAACCTTACTCAATTCTACAGCGAGTCGTAAAAACTCTATAAACGAAATCATTTTCATTTTAGATACTCATTCATAAGAATTAGAAGTTAGAGATTTCAATCAAAATCTAAAATAGGCAAAAGCTAAAAAATCTAAAGGATCAAAAGATTTAGAATTAAAATAGAAAAATTAGGACTAATGGATCGTCTCTATAATTTATGAAACGAGCTTACAAGTTTCTCGATCAAAGTGTATATGTAAGAGAAAATATTTATTTAACTTTTTGTGTCTCAATATAATTTTTCATAAAACACATTCAAGAAGCTTCTAGTTTCAATTTTTTTTAAAAAAATTATGGATTAACGCTTTAGTGAATTGTGATGAATATATAACATTTTGTTGATTTATTATATAGAATTTTCATGAAACATATGGTAATTGCCTCAAAATAGTAGTTTGATTAGCACGTTTTGTTTTGACCTCTAAACCACACTATAGCAGTTGTAAAGTCATATTTGTTGCTTAATATAAAAAATAATCCAATTGACATAGATTCATTGATTTTACTATCAACCCAAATGTCACATTTTAATTGGTTGAACAATTGGAACTTGAGAAAAAAAAATGAGAAAAGAATGGATTAGATGGAATCTAAACCTAATATATATATAATAGCTCATTTGATTGTTCAATGAAATGGTGCAAAGGGTAAGAGCCAATAATTGGTGGGCCAATACTATAGGTTGCCAAATTATTTGTATATATAAAAGCTTTGATCCATGAAGTTGAACTTCACTTTGTTTCCTTTTTATTTCTTTTTCTTTTTTTTAAGGGAAAATATAATTTATTGTTGCTTTTATGTGGCATATTCTCGTTAGTCTTTTGTTTAATTTCATATATTATAAATATGTCTTGTTTGCTTATTTTTCATTTTATTTATATTAATTAATGCTTTTGGTCCCACTAAAGTATGTCAAAAAAAAAATAGTAACTCTTAATTAATGATGAAAAACAATGGAGAAGGTGTGGTCGCTAAACAAGAATTTGACGATTAGTACTAGGGGTGTGCAAAAACCGAGAAAAATCGACAAACCGGACCGAACCGAACTAAATCAATTGGTTCGATTTGGTTTTATTAAAAAATATGAAACCATCGGTTCTCTAAGGAATAGAACCGAGAGGATCGGTTCGGTTTTCGGTTCACCACCTTAAAAACCGTGAAAAATCGAACCGAACCGTAACCTATTATATTAATTATGTAAATATTTATATTAATAAAAATATATATATTAATTCACAAAAAGCTCGGCACAAAACCTTTTGTTATTGTTTTTTTCTTTAGGCTCGAATTCAACTTAAGAATGATTTGTTTTTCTTTTTTCTAAATAGTTTGAACCGAACCGAACCAATCTAAACCGAAGAAAATTGGTTCAGTTCAACAATCAAAACTGATGAAACTTGGTTTTCAATGGTTCAATGTGTAGGAAAATCGAGAGGTTCGGTTTGGTCCTTGGTTCGGGCCAAAACTGGACCAAACCGAACCGTGCACACCCCTAATTAGTACCATTTTCATGTTTCATTTTTCAGGTAAAAGTAGAGACAAGTTGGCGAGTGATAAGAGAATCATCTGTGATCGTGCCATTTGAGATTAGGCTAAACATACCGTTGCTTTCACTCTTCTTTATTTCCATGATTTTAGAATGTTTATGAACTCTTGGTTAGATAGTATTTGTGTTTTTAAACACTTATTTTTCTTTTATGTTTTTATTAGGGGACCCGTAGTTAAACTATTTATTTATTCAAACGTTGACTTAAACCCTTTTCACCCGAGGTTGTTCCTATGTTTTTTTTTATAAATAAAATGATTAGTTTGCATAGTTTTGATTTAAAATTTTTATTTTTTTCATGTGTAATGAACTCAAGTTAAGTTGAAAAATTGGGTCGTTACATACATTTTGTGTGATGTTATGCTCAACACACTTCATTGCCTAAGCTAATTAATGAGTAAAGTGGTATATGACTAAATACAATGATGTGCGTGCCTTTGTAAATGGTGGCGTTCAAACATTTCCAAATGATCGACACACTCTTGAGCGCCTGTGTGTGGTGGTTGTAGTTTGTATAGCGTGTTAGTGTCATAATGTCAAGATAAATTTGTCGATTTGTCAACCAATTCAAACCTTTGTTTACCTTTTTCATGTACAAAAGTTGAATTTGACTTGGTCTTGAACTTGATCTTTAATATTCGAAGTTTCATTTTTTTTAGATTCGAACTTGAGCCTTACTTTGAGCTAAACCCCCTTTAAGATTACAAGATAAGTAAATTATTAGTGAAAAAGAACCTTAATTTTTAGAATAAAATATAAAATCGTTATCAAATAAGATATTAATAATTGAAATAAAATAAATATTTTAAATTAAAAAAAAGAAAAGAAAAACATATAAAATTTTGAGGTGAGACTTGAGAGTGATGGAGATAGGAAATGCATGGCTTTAAGTGGAAAACGGAGCCGCCCTTCTCTTTATTGAATGGACAATTTGATTGTTTTGTTACAATTAATAATATAATAATTTTTTCATTTAAAGACAAAAATAATGTAAAGATTATTTTATTTTGAGGCTAAAAAAATAAAAATAAAAACTTAGAAATGAGAATCATAAAATTGATGTGTGGTTTTAAGGATGGCTTCGTCATATTGTTGGTAGCGTCGGACCCACAAACTATTATTTATACGAAAAATTATTTGAGTAGATGAAAGAAAAAACTATTTTTTAAGTATAGAAACTACGAGGATAAAGAACGAAGCTTCAACATTTAGGTAGAAAAGTCATGTCAAATACTTATGAGTTAAACGGATTTTGAAAAAAAAAAGAGCAATAGTTAACCTTTCAAACTTTATATTTATCGATGTTATTCGTCAGTATGGATCGATGTAACTTATCAGTAACGAAGTCATCCATTCTATTTCTAGAGTCCATAATCTTATTTCTCACTCCCATATTTATTGCACCAAAATTATTCAAGGCAAGTTTTCTAAAAATTTAGGTTTTCATTTTGGAATTTTGGTTTTTGAAAATTAATTTAGCGATGAAAAGAGTGTTTGTAGGCTTAGTTTCAAAATTTAAAACAAAAAATCAAATGGTTACCAAACTATACGTTAATCAAACTCTATTGATTAATTTGTTTTTTTGTAACAGGACAATCAAATATATTTACCCATTTTTTTAATTAAAAAAAAAGTATATACCTACCCATTATTCTAATCGCCAATATTATTGTTAATTCATAATAAAAAAGATCACCACCACACCACAAGAAATATATATATATAAATGCTACACAAAATGGTTCCAAAACTCTTGAAAAAGATAAAAAAATATTTTTTGAGATAATTTTACGTTAAAAAATATTAGGAGTGCGAACAAAATCCTACATTGATTATGAGCGATGACAACTATCTCTATTGGTTGACCTTTTGGATGGTATCAAAAGCAAAACTATGGGGTGTATGTCCATAATAAACGATATCATACCATTGTGAAGATATGTGAAGGTCCGTTGTCCTTATAAAAAAAACACACACACATTTGATTCCTTAGTACTTTTATGGAAATAATAATTTAATTCTTGAATGTAGTTTTGTAGCGATCTTAATGATATCTTTGACCTTCATAAATTAATAGATAACAAAACAAAATTGTTCATAATCTAACAGCTCTGATCTCTTTTTGAAGTCGTTTAAGTTTTAGAGAAAGGTGTTTCTTTCGATTTTTTGTCATTTATTCTCGAGGGAGATTGATCGTTGGTAGTTTCTATTTAATTTTTTTTTTTTTAAAAAAAATTAGTAGGTAGATGGTGTGAAATCAATATTATTAGTATTGTTAATGGTAAAGTGAATGGTTGAATTATGAAATTGGTTGTATGGTTGATTATGAATGGAAGGCACCGACCAAACAAATCCATAATATTATAAAAATCCAATAATTATAATATATATAATAATAATTGGAGAGATAATATTTTTGTAATGTCATGCCCTCTCCAACTTCACATGCTGGAGGCTTCTATATCAAAAATATTTGGTCCACTAAATTTATTTATTATTATTATTATTCTAAAATAAATAAATAAATAAATAAAATAAGATAAGAAAATATATGCATGGGGGGAAATTATTGAACATCTAAATTCCAAATTGATATTTTAGGAATGGTTGTTATAATTTTAAATTGTCAATTACTGAGAGTATAGATGTGTACTTGTGGGAATCACATCTTAATGGTAATTTGGAATTAATTGGTAATTTAAAAATTGTTTTGTTTTTCTCCTCCACAGGTAGCTAAGAGTTCTAGGTGCCTCGCGAAAGTTGTTGTTTGATTTCGTCGTATAGAAGTGTTACACTCTTGTCGCTTAATCCTCTACATGGTATAGTTTTTTTTATCATAGCCAGTAAAAAGTGTATTTGAAGACATTATTGCACCTTGTTGTACATGGAGGAATAAGTTGTAAAGATGTAACAAGCATTTGAGTTTAATAAAATGAAGTGTTCACCATTCTTCGTTGGTTGTACATCGTGTTGATCGAACTTGGCTTTCATTTATGTTTGGTTTTAATTTGAGCTATTGTTCCCTAAGTGAGGGTTAGACGCAAAGTAGGAAAGTAATGCATTGAGTTTGAGATTTGTGTTAGACATTGAGTGTCACCCCACTAAGAAATATTGACACTTCTCTTGCTTGTCACATTCACTCTCGATTCAAGTAGGTGAGGAGAACCACGTAAGGGTTGTAGTATGTATGTGTATGATAATAGATAGATATGTAATTGGAATATAGAGAAAAAGGGTTTTGATGAGTAGATGCACCAAAAAGAATTGATAAGATAAAAGAAGGAGCCAAAAAGTAGTCCATATTCATAATATTTAAGAAACAAAAAGGCCCCCACACCACACCACACCACACCCTCAAGAAAGAAGGAAACATTATTTGAGATTGATCATGAGAGATGTTTTAAGGTTGGATTCCATCAATAATAATATAATCTCTTCTTTTCTTTCACAATAATTTGAGTTTTGGGTATCTACACATGTCTATGTTTCATTCATTTTATCATCTAAACAGCGAAATCAAATATATATATATATATATATATATATATATATATATAAGTTAAAAATCCAGTACAATGATTAGGTGCAGCTCCTAATCCAATGTATAAATAACTTCATATCAAGACAATTTATATCATTAATTCTAATAAGATTGAGATAAATCTTATATCAAATCCTCTATCAATACATTATTATAGCTCAACATGAGGTAATTTAAATTCATGACTTCTTCTGCATTCTACAACATTAAAGTTTTTTTTTTTAAAAGTTTAAATAAAAATATTTTTTTTCAAAATTATTATTTTCTCCCATTATTCGAAATTGACACTGATTATTGTTTAATACGAAGGAAGATTAAGTGGGGTCCATAAATTTGAACGCTCAAGCTTTAGAAAACCAATAAAATTGTTTGCTTTTTTATTTATCAAAATCTTCCTTAAATATTAAAAATATTTTTTATTTGTAAAAAAAATTCAAATAAAATGATATCTAACTTTTGGGTTTATAGAGAGGTTAAAAGGCCTAAAATAATTTAAAGTTTAATTATTGTAAAAATTAAAAGACCTAAAATCATAACTTATATAATCCGTACCGTTTATAATTAATTATGTAAGTTTAAAAATTCAATTTTAAAATTTGAATAAATTCAAGGGTTTAATTTTTAATTTTAAAAGTTTAAGAAAATAATTGCAACTATTATCCTACTTTATTAATGGTTTTTGCAATTTGGCCTTACTTTTTAAAATTGACTTATGAACATTACTTTTATCCACAAGTTTCAAAAAGTTAGTTATCTAATTTTTTTTAAAATTAGTTTAGAAGGCTCACATTGATTTTATTTTATTCCCTACACATTCTTTTAATATTCATACCATTTATTTCGAAACTCATCTATTTATCATGAAGTTATTTTATTCCAAACAAAATTTTTAATTATTTTAAAATGTAATCGGTATGAGAATTTAAACCTCTAATCACGGAAAAAATGAACGTATGTCAACCGGTCCATTTTTTTAAACATGCATAAATATATACAAAAAGAATAGAATGTGGTGATGTTAAGATAGTATTGTAAACATTTTAACACATATGGTTGAATTAATATTTTTTTGGACAACCATACTCTAATTTTCAATGCAAAATAATACTTTAATTTACTTCTTTAATGTATGAATGTCATTAGAAATCTAATCCAAAGATAACATGACAGTTTTTTTTCATGCCTTTCAATATCAAAAGGTGGGACTAATTAATTATAATCAAAAGAAAAAGAAAGGAGGGACTAAATTATTAATATTAATTATTACCAAAAATTGGGTGCAAATATAGAGAGACTACACTTGGGAGAAAAATTTAATATATTTTTAATCAATAATTAATTGAGCCTTTTATGATGAATAATTATATATATATGTGTGTGTGTGTGTGTATGTGGGGCCCTTCCATGATCATAATATGAAACATTAATTATAGGATAAGTATGGCATTTAAATCGTTAATGTTTGTTTAATTGTCCCTAATCTTATAAAAGAGGACTCTTTTATAGCTTGAGTTTTTCTTCAATCAAATCTTTACCATTTCACTTTTCTCATGACTCATGATTGCAATTTAGAAAAAAAAAAAACTAATTCTATATGGCTTTGTACATAATAACTTGATTAACACCATGGTTGATAGTGATTTTGACATAGTTAAAAATCAGTTTTTCACTAGCCAAAATCACTTTTGTAAAGAAGTGTGATGTTTGGCAACCTAAAGAAAATGATTTTAGAAAAATAAGAAATCGCTCAAAATTGATTTTTGAAGTATCAGCTCTCTAACGATTCTTGAAAAACGATTAATCGAAATCACTACCTAATTTTATATAGTTTTTGAAATACTCAAAATACAATTCTTTTAGTAATTTAATAGTTTTAAAATCACTTTTGATATCAAACATGATGATTGAAAATCATTTTTAAACATATGAAAATCACTTTTACGAGTTTGTTACCAAACATAAATTTGGTTGTTTAGAAATCAATTTTACCTAAATATGTTTTTTCTAGAATCAGTACTTAGACTATCACTATCAAACCCTAAACCCAATTTATATTTCCAAAAGCAAAGCTATAAGGGTATGTGTCCAAATTAAAGTGAACAATATCGTATCATTGTTAACTTAATAACATGGACCAAAATAAACATTTTTTCATACCTTAAGAACTAAAATAGACGTTTAGGAACTAAAATAAGATTTAAACACATAATATATATATATATATATATATTTTGTGGGGATAAATTTAATTGAAGTCCAATTAAAAGAATAAAAACTAGTAAATGCAATGCATGCTTTGTCCTGCAATTGGTGGAGAGAGATAGGGGTAGGTATAGAGAGATTATAAAGAGGGGCCTTATTGTTCCCAACATTAAAAACAAAAGAGATTCACACAAAAGAGAGGGTGAGCTTTTTGTTTGCATTCCAACCCCATCAAATATCAATATAAAATTTCTCAAAAAAAAAAAAAAAAGGGAAAATGGGTCAAAATGTTCGTTTAATTTGGTTCGTTTTGAATACTGTACTTCTTATAGGGTTTAGGGTTTAAATGTTCATTTCAGTTCATATTTTTTTAAAAAATAAAAATTGTGATCCCTTATAAATAAAGTAAAGAGAAAATGGGTCAAAATTTTCATGGCTTAAAAGTATAAAAATCCTTTGAAAGTACAATGAATAAAATTTACCGAATTAATATTTTGAGTAGAGATGCGTGCCAACCTCTACTGGTATAGTCAAACTCAAAATATATCATTCGAACCCTCAAACGATCTGGATGTCGTTCTTTTTAAAACAAAAAATATGTGACGATGGATGCCACCGATGCACTTGCCAAATGTTTTGGCAAGGTTTCTTTGGTTATTGTAATCGTTCTCATAATTTTATTACTCATTCTTTGGTACGTGTTGTTGTGAACCTTTTTTATCCACCGGAGTTCTTTTGAGGTGAAGAAAGATCATTATGCCTATTAAAATAATGTTTACTCTAGTTGGATATTCTCTATTATAGATGAAGACTTTTCTTAAGATTGATTTGGGGTTTAGGGTTTAAAGTAGTAATAAGAATTATAAAAAGGAAGACAATTGATCAAACAAAATTTCAATTTTAAAATATGATTTTAGATGGTAAATTTTGAAGTAATATATTGGGAAGTAATAATTTGGCTATAAAAAAAAAAGGTGATTTTATTCCTTTATTATTATTATTATTATTATTTTTACTTTAAATGGAATATAAACTCAAGTTTAGAACAAGAAAAACAAAACATTCATAAATAAGCAAAATGTCTTGTCTGGTTGGAGAGAAAAATTAAGAGCAACCATTGTCACACCTTGACAAAATTATTAGTATTTATTCATATATTGGTACACCAATCAAATAATCACACCTACCTATCCCTATTTAAAAATTTCGAGATGCATTTATCTATATTTTTATCTGACATTTATTTTATTTTATTTTTAAAATGTCATCGACATTATTAAAAATTAAAACGTCTTAGACGAAACGTTAGAAGTACTTATCTTTAATTCAATCACCTCTATTATAAGTTAGGAAAATTAGAATTTCACATCATTTTTAACCTCTATCATATTATCACTCTCCACTGTCCTACTCTAGACCAACAATTGCCTCCAACAACAACGTTTAAGCCATTATCGCCGCTGCCACCACCTTCGATAACAATCTTAGATGACTAACTCTGATGACCATTATTTTAAATGATTAATTTGTAGTATTTTATAGTATTTTGTCAAAGGATTGATTGTTATTATTCTATACTGTTTTTATAAAGACTATTTAAAGAAAGATTAATGTAAAAAAATAATAAATTTATCCGTCCGAACATGGCCTACCTATAGGAAATAAAAAGAATAATGATTTGAGGAAAATTATTAATGAGGATGATACATGTTATTTAGAGTCATAATAGCTAAGCTCTTAGACTAAAATACCAAAATTATAACTAATTGACACAACTAAAATACCAATATGAAGATTTTAATTTTACGGAATATAAACATTAAATGCAATTATTTATTTATTTATTTATTATTGTATGTTAATATCGAATTCCCCAAGGAAACATTAAAATAATAATAATAATTATTATTATTATAATAATAATAATGAGAAAAGGATGATATTACCAAAAAAGCAACCTAAGTTGAGTGTAATAATTAAATGGCATATCAACTAATTGGCGTAAACGTAATTAGAGAACCAATACAAGAAAATAATAAAAGTTAGCAAATTCACAAATTTCATTTTCCTTTCTGTGATTAAATCTAATTAGATTAACTCAACTCCTTTTTATTTCGTATTTATATTTCATTATTAATTTTATACTATTTTGTTATGTCTAAGAAACTTGTAACACTTTTTGAAAAACATATAATAAAAAAACAAACAAATTTTTTTGAAAAATTTTAACCAAATACACGAATAATGAAAACAACTTATTATTATTATTATTGAGAATAAGTCTACAACGAAAGATAATATCGTACAAGGTCACAATAAGACAGAAATGATGGACTGAAGCTCAGATCAGTAGAGCGGGTCTCAACCACAACAAGAAGGGTTGGCCTCGGCCACAGTGAGGCTGAACCCAGGGCGGAGGAGAGTCCAAATCTCGAAGGCTAACGTGGATGATGAATGATGAAAACGTACTAGAAAAAGGAAACAGAGAGTCCTATAAATAGAAGAGTGGAGGCAAGGAGAAGGTATGTTGTCTTGTATGCTATGTATTAGACTTTCATAAAAATTCTCTCGATAATTGTCTTAAGTATGGGAGACAGTAGTGACACTACACCGATGTGCATACCTTATTTTAATTATTGTTAGTCAACCTCGTCTCTGAAATAACAAAGTCATCATTGTTGTCAAGTAGAGGCCACACTCATATTTATTGATCAAAATTTGAGATCAGCAATTATTATTATTATTATTTGTGTTAATAAATTGGAAGTAGAAAAAAAAAAAACACGTGATGAAGATGGGCACAAAATAGAGGTGTTTTTGGTTAAGGTCAATTTGGGGGGAAGAATTAGTGACTTGGAAGACAAGACACGTCTCTGCCACGTCAGCAACGGATAATGCTTCGCAATTTACTTCTTTCATATTTTGTCTGCCCCAAACGTTGACCGACGACCAATGAATTTTAGTTTTTTTTTAAAATTTCTTTTTAAAAATTTTTAAGATTTATGAATAATTTTGATTATTATGTATCATTTTTTTTAGTTTTTACCGATTAAATGGATCCAACTACAAACTTTGAGATTAATTCTAAAAACTTATGTCATTTTGAGTTTTTTCTGAATTATTTGATTTATTTTGGATTTTAATTTAATTTTTTTTTACATACTTTCTTTTTTAATAATTTTTTTTAATTCATTAAACGATGAAATACTATATGACACTAGAGTTCTTTCTAAGTCTCAATTTAATATGAAGATTGTTCTTAAACTAAGTTTATCGATCTATAACCAAAGTTGACTTTGCTATATTTGAGGAGTTTGTTGGTAGTTAGTGGCTATTTTTTAATTAATCTTTTTTCTTTAAAAAAAGAAAATTGTAAGAACTCTGAATTACAGAGGAGATTAGATATTGCTTTCGATCCTTTTTTTTACACACAATCATAATGAATTAGGACTCCATTTTTACGAGAGTTAAACGACCCGTTGTGAAATTAAAATGTTTTTGAAAAAGAGTATTTGAAAGGATGAATCGATAATTTTGGATAGTGAAATAATGAAATATGGAAAAATGCATGTGAAAAAGAAATGGGAATATGCTTTTAGCTTTATAACAAAATAGAAATAGACTATCACAATCCATATTTTCCCCCCTCTCTTCCATTATTAACCTCCACCACTCTTCTTTTCTTTTCTTTTTTTTTTATTTATTTTATTTAAATTTATTATTCTTGGACTTGTATTTTAATCATTATTGTCTTTTTTTTTCAAGTCATTAATATACTCCATCTTAGTTAAAAAATGAATTTATCTTAATAATAATTAGACGATCTTTAACAAGATTTGATCCATCGTCTCGAATGTTGTTGTACTAAAAGAATATTTAGTGTAGATTCTAACTATCGATCTTTTAATTCAAATACAAATTTTATACCTAGTTGGATTGGATTGTAAGGGTTGTTTACTGAAAAAATGATATTATTGTTTTTGTAAAATTGAAAGCATAAGTTCAATTTTCATCTTATATTTATTTGTTTTCAATAATTTTATTTAATCATCCATTTTTTTTTAGTTTTTTTGTGTTTATTAAACCCTTAAATTAAATTATTTCTAGTAAAAATTTGGAGAATTATTGTAAATGGAAAAACTATTCAAAATATTTACAAAATATAACAAAATTTTAAATTCTATCAATGCAAAATTAAGCAGTCTATTAGTGTTTAGAAATACAACTAATAGACACCTATAGAAATCTATTAGTGTTAGATTTGAAATTTTGCTATATTTCATAAATAATTTAGTTAATTTTAATATATTTAAAAATAATCTAAAAATATTTGCATTCAAAATGAGTTGACTTTTAAAAATGAAGCAGTCTAATATTCATTTTATCTATCGAATTACTCTTGATTTTTTAAGATATGAAATTGTTTGCTTTCATGACATTGCAACATTTAGTATTTATTTATGAAATATTTTGAAACTCATTTATTCGAATCCAAGTTTGATATCATTAAATATTTCGATTTAATTTGGAATCCAATTATGCTATTTGAATAATAATAATAATAATAATAATAATAATAATAAATCATTTAAATTCAAGTAGTTATTTCTTAATTTCATTAAGAAATAACAATAAAATAGAAAAAAAAAGGCCTATAAAAATTTTACAAAAAAAATTATGATGTAAGCTAGTATGTTAATATTTATAGATGCATAATTAAATAATGTTAAATATTCTAGGATAATAGAACGAGAGATCTTATTCTAATCATAAAGGTTGAAGATGAATTGATATGATATCTGTATCTGTATATCTACTATATTAAAAGAGCGTCTGGTAAAACGAGAGAATCTTTACCTTTTTCATTTTACCCTCATTTTTAGACACATACCTATTATACCATTATAATTAAGAAAAGAGTATATATCTGAGTAAAGATTCAAATTTCTAACATTTAAATCACGTTATTAATGTTTCAACTAATATTCTTTTATAATTGATAATCGATATTTTTTTATCCATTAAACTAATGTCACGTTTATCAATTTGTAATTAAAATTGGTGTACATCGTGATAAGTTTCAATTCACATATTGATCATAATATGCCTGAATATAAAAATGTAATTGAATTGTTTTTTCTTTTATACTTTCACTTCGACATTTTGTTAACGTAATTTGATTACTATAGTGGTTGTTTACCTTGCGTGGTTGTGTATCATTATTTTCTTACTTTTTATCATTACTGTTTAGAATCAATTGGAAATAGTAATTATGATAGAGTCGTAACTCTCTTATTATAATGAAACAGTAACAGTAATGATAACAACCGTATCTGTTGGAAAAAATTGAAAATTAATTCAAAGTATCCGAATAAACCTAATTGGTCCTACATAGTTTTCAAATGCAATAAGACCGATCATCTTTAATTGGTTGATTATCGTTTTAGTTGTGGTTCCAACATTTCATAACAAATAACAATAAACATATTTAAATGGTGTTTACTTTTAAAATTATCATGAATTACCTAGCTTAAACCCGAATTAAAACTATCGATTAATATTTTGTATGAACGATGAGAGTTTTGTTCAAAATAGACGAACTCCAGGTATCTAATGATATTGGAAGCCCAAAGTTAGGCCAAACATTGTAATGAAAAAAAAATTAATTTCTTATGATAAAATATGAAGATGTAACAAATTAAATTACATTAAAAAAAAAATTGGTGAGAAATAAAATTCTCTAAAAATTACAAATAAAGAGAGAGAGAAAGAGAGAAAGAGAGAAATAAGAGAAGAAGACAGCTCACCATACCCTAAACCAGACTTTCTCCAAAAGCCCTATCAGCGGCAGCGCCATTACAACAAAATTCCTTTCTCTCTCCTTTTTCCTTTCTTCCCTCTCCCTCTCTCCTTCTCGCCTGCCATAGCTAAACAAAAAACAAAATTCCTTCTTCCCCTTTTTCTTCACAACCTTGTTGATGGAATTCTGGGTAATCACTCAGTTCATTTCCTCTACCTTCATTCAATTCCATCCCCACTCTTAAACGTAAGTTTCTCATTTCTTTTCCTTTTCCTTGTTTTCCCACCTTTAATTTCTCTTTTCTTTGATGGGTTTTGATTTTTTTTTTCTTTGTCTTCGCATCTTTTCTGATTCTTCCGTTGCAGAATTCTAGTTCCCCTGTTTTAATTTTCCCTTTTTCTTATCTGGGTTTTGTGGGATTTCGTTGACATTTCGTGCTTTGCTTGTTCCTCCTCTCTGTAGATTCAGAACGTGGAGAAATTTGGGTTGGTGAAAGTTTGAGTTTTAATCCATGGCCCCTTCTGAAATCGTGCCGGCATTGTCCGAACCCACGTCGACTACGTCCTCTTCCTCCTGCTCTGGCTCTGTTTTTCATCGGATTTCTGAGGATAAGCGGTGGTTTGTTGATCTTAGAGGTGTACGGTGGCGTATAAATCTTGGGGTTTTGCCGTCTTCTTCTTTAGCTTCTATTGATGATCTTCGTCGCGTTACAGCTGATTCCAGAAGAAGGTTTGTTTTTGCGGGATTTTCCCGTTTTTCCCCCTTCTTAATTTGTTTCCTTTGATTACTTTTCTCTTGTAGGTCATTTTTTTTTATATTGCTTCCCCGAGTTTAGTGTAGCTTCATTTTATGAATTGTTTCAACAATTTCTCTGAGATTCATTTTCCGTTTACTAAATCTGTCTTTAATTCCGTCCCCGCCGGTTTAGATGTTGGCGATTCCGTAATCGGGAGCTTACATTCATGTAGTTTCTTATTTTGTTAAAGATGTGCTACCTCTTGTCTAACCTTTTTCAAATGGATTCCGTTCTGCGTGAATGTTCCTCCTTGATTTCTAACTTTTTTATGTGCTCTTCGTCATGTCCTTGAACGATTATTAACGCAAGCCTGTCTAGATTTTCTTGGTTTTTTTTGTTTAAGTTCCCAAATTAGTTAGGTTTGCAAAGTATAGTTTCATGTTTGTCTTATTGAGTTTTATTTACATTTCGTTTTGTGGTATTTGTCAATATGTTGTCGGTAGTTGTAATTTAGATACCCTTTTTAAGCGTGATGGCTCCGGCCAACTCATTCTGGAGTTTCTTTCTGCAACTTTGTTGTAGAATGTAATGATGTAGAGGACTGTATCTCAACAATGATGGTACTTTTCTTTATAAGAAATCGATTTGAACAATTCTAAAACTGATTGCATCTCCATGTTTTTCAAAAATTCAAAATTTAATCATCATATTTAACTTTTTTTTTTCTTCATTTATTTCAGATATGCTATCTTGAGAAGACGCCACCTTGTTGATCCACACGTTTCCAAGGATGGAAGCAGTTCTCCTGATATTGCAATGGATAATCCTCTATCACAAAACCCAGGTAAATTGCATCTCCTCATTCCATCTCCAATCTAGTTTGGAAGGTTTCTGGATCTTGATGCCTTCGGTATTACTCGTCAAACATGTCTTTTCTTTTTCTCCCTCCCAAGTGTGAACTGATACTAATTCATAATGGGGTTCCTTACATTTCTATTTCATTGGCACTGAGTTGTTAGATCAGTTCATTTTGCTGCTA
>JBBPDJ010000019.1:10864766-10879442 GCA_037974625.1 Cucumis cinereus
ATACTAATTCATAATGGGGTTCCTTACATTTCTATTTCATTGGCACTGAGTTGTTAGATCAGTTCATTTTGCTGCTATTTTAGTAGCAATGTCAATATTTGCTTCTAATTGCCACCATCCTGTACTGCAGATAGCATGTGGGGTCGCTTCTTTCGGAGTGCTGAGCTGGAGAAAATGGTTGACCAGGATTTATCACGTTTATATCCAGAACATGGAAGCTACTTCCAGACGCCTGGATGTCAAAGCTTGCTTAGAAGAATTTTATTGTTATGGTGCCTTCAACATCCCCAGTTCGGCTATAGACAAGGTAATTTCAGCAATTTAAAATGAAAGAATAAAAGCAATTCTTGTTCCAAATTTTATGCATTAAATCTCAAGTAGGGGATGCAAAGAATTTTCTAATTCTCAAACCAATGATTAAATTTCTCTTTTGTTTAATAATATTGGGAGGAGCTATGTAAAATAATTGCTCCTATTATGATTTTCCAATAACTTTTCCTTTCTAGGAAAAACTAAAAAAGCGTTGGAGAACCACATCTATTGAAAAACAATATCACAGGTGAGATTTTTGTATTTAAAACAAATTAAAAGATTAACAATTACAAGATCCCTTTTCTGGGTGCGAAATATATTGGTCTACTTTTCTTGTATATTGAGGGCAAGAATGATTTAAATGGTATGATGAACATTGTTGACCATTCTATATGCTAACTAGGGCTATTATATGGCCCTGGTATCTGAATCTCGTTTATAGTGAGGCACTGAAACCTACAAGCGTGAGTACCGTGGAGAAACTGTCACGTTATTGGCTACTTTTTTTGTGTTCTTATTCACAGCAGTTATTTCAATAATGACAGGAACTATTCTTTGTTATGGACTTTATGTTTAGGTGCAAACTTATAACCTTGCATTAGCCTGAATTTTTGTTTGATTTGACATTTTTGCCAACAACTATTCTCTGATATAAATGGAATCAAATGAACTGTAAACGATTCCCGCTCCTTGAGGGCTCACATGTCAAAAACTATGTGATACAAATGTGCTTGAGAGTTTATCTGCTTAATTTGCAGCATGCACAGTTTTCTTGATCTACCCTCCTCTCCTGTCACAGAAGGGAGAAAACAAATTTTGATTAGCCTCCTGCTGTTATATTTCTAAGCTGTACTCCCCTGTTCTAAACTGTAGGAATGCACGAACTTTTGGCTCCTCTATTGTATGTTCTTCATGTTGATGTGGAGAGGCTTTCCCAAGTGAGAAAGCTTTATGAAGACCAATTTGCTGACAAGTTTGATGGTCTCTCATTTCAAGATGGTAGTTTCAAATATAATTTCGATTTCAAAAACCGTCTGGATTCAACTGAAGATGAGTTTGGAGTTGATGGAAATGTGGAAAGTGTGAAAAGTCTTTCAGAGCTAGATCCTGAAATACAAACCATTATATTGTTGACTGATGCATATGGAGCTGAAGGGGAACTGGGAATTGTCCTTTCTGATAGATTTATTGAACATGATGCATATACTATGTTTGATGCTTTGATGAGTGGAGCCCATGGGGAAGTTGCAATGGCAGACTTTTACTCTCCAACGCCTGCTGGTGGTTCCCTTTCAGGATTGCCTCCTGTAATTGAAGCGTCTTCTGCCTTATACCACTTGCTGTCACATGTTGATTCATCCCTACATGCTCACCTTGTCGAACTGGGTGTAGAACCCCAGTACTTCTCTCTCCGTTGGTTAAGAGTTTTATTTGGTCGTGAATTTTCGCTTGAAGATCTCTTAACAATTTGGGATGAAATATTTGCTTCAGATAATAGCAAATTCGACAGAAGTGATGAACCTCAGACAAGCTCCAGCTTTGGCTTCCTTAGTTCATCTCGTGGTGCATTTATTGCTGCTATTGCTGTTTCTATGTTACTTTATCTGCGATCATCTTTACTTGCCACAGAAAATGCAACTTTATGCCTCCAAAGATTGCTAAACTTCCCCAAGAACGTGGATTTGAAAAAACTGATAGAGAAGGCAAAATCTTTGCAGACATTAGCAATGCATTCTAATATCTCGTCGTCACCCTTGTTGTCTGGAGCATATCACCACCACAGCAAGTCTATGGTTGCACGAGGTAATGGCCGTTCATCTGGTTCTGTTTCACCAAAAACTCCATTAAATCATGTTCCCGAGAGTTACTGGGAGGAGAAGTGGAGAGTTTTACACAAGGATCAAGAATTTAAACAAAGTGGCTCAAGAAGTAAGAGTGCAGCCCAAAAGAAAGGATGGTCAGAGAAAGTGAGGTTCCTGTATAGGACGGAATCTGACCCATCTCCAGCAAAGCTGGTTGGTGGCAAAAAGAACACTAAGTCCTCTGTTAGGCGAAGGTTGCTGGCTGATTTGTCGCGCGAACTTGGTGCAGAGGAAGACAGTGAAAAATGTGGGAATGATGAAGTTGTAGATAACAAGGACGATTTTTCGGTAGAAGGGGAGGTGGATGGACAAGATGCCTGCGAGAAGTACTTGGAAAATGCTGAAGACAAGAGGTGTGAAAGTGGAATTGCTGGCAGTGAAGAAAACTCTTCAATATTCTCAGACCCAACAAGTTCCTTCAGTGGAGCAAATGATAATGAACCTGACTTACATGACTCAAGCAGAAGCAGTGTTGCTTCAAATTTGTCATTGGATGAAAATGATGATCAGTCGCAGTCTATAGTGGAAGGTTCGCCCCTTCCAATTCCGCATCAGCTTGAGAACATCCCTGAAAAATCTGGGTGCATGAATGATTCTGAGGGCAATGTGGCAGTAGGGACAAAGGAGAGGAAACTACTTGGAAAATTTCCATGGTTTTGGAAGTTTGGTAGAAATGCTGCTAGTGAGGGGAAAGGTGACACTGAGGCTTCCAAATTGGCTGGAGCCGAGAATAATCCGACAAAGAATATTGCTCCCCCGAAAATTGATGGGGCTTGTAGTACTTCTGTTACCGGTAAAGGAGACGGTGTCGATCAGAACGTGATGGGGACTCTCAAGAATCTTGGTCAATCTATGCTCGATCACATACAGGTAACATTTCTAAATTGTCACTTCATGTTCTGGGGTTAATGTATCACTAATTCTTGAAGTACGGAAAAAACATGTTGCCTCTTTGCAGCACCGTCATTTTATGACCCTGACGGGTTTTTAGAAACAGTCTTGATAAGTACGTAGTTATTTGAAGTTGAGTGTTAGAGTTCCAAGGCGAGCAAAGAAGGTTGCCTCTCTCGGTTTGTTTTATATATAAAGAACATAAGATATTCATAGTTTTCTTCTAGTTTATTTATAGAGTTAGAATGCAAAATATTGTCAACAAAATTGTTGGGCCTACCCCTAGTGAGAGTCTCTAATAGATGGTGTCAATGGCTCACACAGTAAAAAGAAACAAAGTATGGAATTGAATACTAACGACGAGAAGATGGATAACTATGATTATCAAATTGAATACTAACGACGAGAAGATGAATAACTATGATTATCAAAACGACTATCATTTGTGTAACTTTGGTTCATCCGTCGTTCCATTCTTACAATAACTGACAATTTGGCTGGTTGACAGGTTATTGAGACGGTATTTCAGCAAGAACGGGGTCAAGTAGGATCGCTGGAGAATTTGTCTAAAAATCCTTTAGTTGGCAAAGGACAAGTAACAGCCATGGCAGCTCTCAAGGAGCTTCGGAAAATCAGCAATCTCTTATCTGAGATGTAAGGCAGTTCTATTTTTTACTTTATTTGTATATACATTTTGTAATTATATTGTTAGTGGCGTAATAAAATCGAGTTTATCTGTACTACGACTACTACTATCCCTTTCCATATGTCGAGTTAAAGTCTAAACCATGGTTACATCGACATAAACACGCATTTGTACCAAGAAGGCATTAAGCTAGAATAAATGTCTACAGAATTTTGTTGCAGATCTAACTCCATAATAAGTAAACTTACCCATTGCTTGAAGATCTATGTTTTCGTCTTGAAATGTTTCTTGAGATGTTAATGAAAGGCTGTTTCTTTTAGTTCAACAGTTACAAGAGAATCTAATCGAGGACTTTTGTTGGTTTAACCATCAACTTTTATGTTGTTTATTTTTATTTTGTAAATGACTTTCATTGTAATGAAAAGCCAAACGTCTAGAGAAAACGCTCCCAAATAGAACTAACAAAATCACACTGCCAAAAAATATGATCCAACTTTTCCTCTACCTTTCGAGAAAGGATACAACAAATTGACCTAATAAGCGAGGGGAGCTTCATGATAAGACTATCCATTGCAGTCGCACAACCATGTAGTATTACTGACTCCAGGACTTGAACATCAAAATCTCGCCTTCTACATGGTTGTTTGAACACCATGGATACTAAATCTATCGATGCTTTCAAGTATTGACTTCAGGACTTGAACGACAAAAATCACTCTTTCATTTCTTCGAAAAGAATATGGTTTATAGTTGGACCATAAATAAATTCTTCATAAGATGAATAGAATAATTTGTAGAAAATTTTAAAAGTCTTTTACCTAAAAACTCATAAATGTAGGAAAAAGTAGAATACATATCAACAAGACTAAGACTATGACACCCACAATCAACTAATATGTAGGTTGATAAATAACTATAATCAATACTTTAGCCCATTATTGATTTATATGAACAAACATCTATAGACCTACATTCAAGGTTCTAAATACTGCATTTCATCATGTAATTTCGAGTTTGATTTATTTGAGTCTCTATACTTTTAAAACGTTTCTCTTAGTCTCCATATTTTTAACCCTGATTCATTTTGGCACATATGCTTACAACCGGATCATTATCGTCCTCATATTTTCCAAATGTGTGAAATATTTTGAAAGCATACGAAGCGAAATAAACCAAAATGGAAGGAATATAGATCACAAAAAGTATTTAAACCAATTCAAAAGCTTCTAATTGCTGTTATTCATTAAAAAAATACTACGGAAAAATTATACTTCTTTACCACTATACGTTCATGCATCCCATATTACATCCTTTCTTCATGCAAATCATCTTCAACATCTATCGGTCTCTATCATTAATAGACTTGAATTTAGAATATCGAAGATGGAGACGATATTTCGTAAGCTATATCGGTAAGGACTACCATCACATTTTGAAGTTTAGGTAGTAGAGGTTGATGAGGATTTGTTTGATTATAGAGCTACCATCATTGTCCTTCATAACTATGTCACAATTATTTAGGTTATCAATACATATTGGAGAATGATGGTCCAATTGATTTAGCCCAATACCCATTTTCAATCCTTTTCTAATTTGAAACAAGATTACACTTCTTTCAATAATATTGTGAGGTTATTATAGTAATTAACATATTATATAAATATTCAAACTTTTTTTTTTTTTTTGTGTGTTAGACAAATTTATAAATATTGTAAATTTTAAATTGGTGTAATATTGAGTTATATTATGAAAAAAATACTCTTAATTTTACTATGTATTTAATTTTCAAGAAAAGGAAAAAGTTGACATGATTAAGTTGATGGGTGGGACATTATTTAACGCGTTATTATAATAATTAATTATTATTATTATTATTATTATTATTATTATTTTGGGTAGAATTTCAAGGCTATGAAGGATTTTTTAAATGATTGGCATTAAAATCAACTTTTTGCAATCTCTTTACTATAAAAAGTATTAAATTGGGAAAATTTATGATTCTCAAAATTTCCCATTATATATTTTTTTTAAATAAATATTGTTTAGAATCATTATTTGGTTTTGCAGACTTTATATTAAATCCAATCTCTAAAGTAAACCTGCTTTTGTTTGACCCCAAAATCAAATTTCAAAACTCACTAAAAGTTTCATAAACTTTTGGTCTTCAATTTTTATTTTCCTTTTCATGATAATTAAATAGAAATTTATGAAGTTTTCTTCCTAAATTGTGGTGGTCTCAGGCATACTCTTGTAAGTTATATGAAATCATGGATGACGACTATTCCTAGATGTCAAACAAGATGACTAGCCAAACCAAAATTTATGCTAAAGGTGTGACATGGTAGTCAATGTGTTAAATGATTCCACAGTGTGAGATGAATGATATTGACGTTTTTTGAATTGACGACATGTGCTTCCAAAAGAAAAAAAAGTAAAAAACGACACATAAATATCAAGTGAAGAGAGTCGAACTAGATATTTTAGATAAGTGACATGCATTACGAAAAATGTATAACTATTTGAGACAAGATTGAATGCAAACAAAATCCAATACTTTATAGAAAACAGAAAAAATCACGACTGGTATGAAATCTTTTAGATTAAAATATATATATAGTAGACAATATCATATCATGTTAGATACATCGAGAATGGGTGAAATGAAAAATTAAGACAATAGGGTTTTTGTTTTACTTGGTTTAAAAGCTTTTGGTTTGTTCAAAACACTCATAAACCCTAAAAGTTGTAATCTTTTACCAAACTTTTATTTTCCACTACACCACACACCATGGATGAATTTTGAAAAAAATGCTTTTGAAAAAATTTGTAGGAACCCACAAATATTATGATGTGAGAGACAGAAATGATAGCTTCCCAAATGGATCTTTTTTTTTTTTTTCAATTTTTTTTTTAAAATAAAGATTATTATTGGGCCCTAAACTCTCTCTGTTCTTTTTCTTGTAACTTTAGTTTATAATTTTGTTATTTTAATGGAAAAGATAAGAATTGAGTGAAGTTGGGGCTGTTGTTTTCCCTTCAAAGGTAAAATAAATATGCAAAACCATAGTTGTGATTTGTCGAGGAATATCATCTTTTCAACCGTTATAATATTTATAAATATAGTAAAATTTAAATGTCTGTCAGTGATATAAATAGTGATAGATACTGATGAAACAATAACATTTTACTATATTTATAAATATTTTGATTCATTTTTCTATATTCGAAAATAACATAAACTCAAAGAAAAATGAAGTTAGATCAAAAATCTAGGAACTAAAAATACATTTTCTCCCATTTAAAATATTCATTTTTCCTTTTTGTAAGTGAAAAATGTGAAATATTGAACCTTGTCAAATATTCAATAAGGAATTCCATTTTTAAAGTACAAAATTGAAGACTTAAAATAAATATCTTATAACAAAAAATATATTAAATTTAATTATTACTTACAAAATATATGAAATCATTAAAAAAAAAAAAGAAAAGAAAAAGAAACATTACCTAGTACACGTGCCATATTGATAGTGTGATTAATTATTCCAACATTAATCTTATATATTGATAGTGTGATTAATTAAAAACAAAAAACTAGTATGAAAAATTATATTACAAAATTCTTTTGATATAATTTAAAATTGTGTGCATCATGAAATCCAAAAATTTAATTTTTGTAGAAAGTTATTTTGTGAATTAATTTCAAAATCTCCAATAACATAAAAGATGTACCATACATAAGATTAAAGATCTAATAATCTAATTAGATTTAAAGTTACAAGTTTAAGAACTTATTACACATTTGGCTTTTTTTTTTCTTTTCTTTTTCAATATATAGAGAGAGATTGAACGACTCTTTAGTCTCAACGTTCAACTACACTTATTTAGTTGAGTTTATCGATTTTATAGACACAAACCTTAAAATTGTAGTAACGTTAAACCTTGGTTTTTTTTTTTTTTTTTTTTTGTAGAGACAATAATTTAAAAAGACATTATTAAAAAATGTCCTTAAAGATACCCTAAATTGCTTGCACTTGTAGGTCACAAATTAGTGAAGTACAAGGAAAGTTGTCTTTTAGTGTACAAGAAGCACTCCTAGCTGATTCCATTGGATCGCAAAATAATTTGAAATATGATTAGCAATTTAAATATGTTATTTTGTAGATATGTCATACGTATAAATTTGAAGTTTTGTAAATACGAAAAAACCATCCAATCTAAATTTCTAATTATTTTTATTACATGTTATTTTTTCTAAAAAATTAATTGATAGAGGGAGAAAAGTGGTGACCATAGACGATCAAAAAATGTGATGGTTGATGAAAGTAAGCGGGCATGGAGATGAAGTGGTAGTCGACAACAAATGTTGTGGAGTTGGTGAAAAAGTATATTGGGAAAAAACGATAGAGAGAAAGAGAAAAACGACAATTGACGATTCGGTGATAGTGTAAAGCGACGACCAGCGGTAGATGGTGTGAAGCAATGCTAGTTGTTTTGGAGAGTGATGAAGTGTATTAAGTGTACATCAATACTGTATCAAGGGATTTCAACTATACATTAGTACTATATATATCAAGGGATTTCAAGTGTATCAAGAGATATCGAGTGTATTAGATGTATTTAAGTATTTATCAAAAGCTTGTATCAGGTATATCTACACATTTTCTATTTTAAATTGTGGGCAGAATTTTTTTTTGTTGTTGCTATTTTTACAAAACTAAAAGACTTCAACTATGAGTCTAATATAAAAAACTTATTTTCTCCATCTTGCAACTAACCCAAATAATTTATTATTCACTAAATGTGTATATTATATCTACATTTATCAAAATTGTTGTATAATTTCAAGAATTAATGTATTTTATGTTCTTGAAAAAACTTGTTAGTCCTTCAAACTTAAACTTAGCTAGCAATTAGAAGCATTTTGGGAAGATATAAATTATAAAATAAATAAATTGTTAATTAACCAACAAACTTATTTTTGGTATATATATAATTTAATTATTTACAAATTTTAAAATTTAAGAGGAAAGGACAAGAAGTGAAAAATGAATAAATAAAAAAAAAAGTATGATTTTATTCTTCACAACCACCAAACATATCTTTTGTGTTTTTTTTCATAATGTCACCATAATTTCCAACACCTACCTTTATATCTCCACCAAATCCCTCAAAACTCAAAAACCCTAAATCACCATAATTAGCATAATAATTACTTTAATCACAATAATTTAGTACCCTTATTTTCATTAAACCCATCCCCACTTAAATTACTACACTCTACTCTAATTTTCATGTCCGTGCTTAATACGTCTTAAAATTGTATAGAATATCTAAATAATTCGACTTCGTAAACATTTATTATTATATCTAATATATGCGTCATTCGATACTTAAAAATGATATATTTAAACATTTTTTTTTAATATTAGTGAATCTATTACGTATAAAGTTGATTTTTTTTCTATGATTGAATATTGAACTTTCATTTTTTTCTGTCTAGTAGTTTCGTGTGATCAATCTTTTTTTTTTTTTAAAAATGTTAAATAGATCAACAACTTATCAGACACAAATTAAAAGCTCTCAATTTTAATATACAAATAATCGAGACCCTATAAGATTCAAAATTGAAAATTCTAATGATATTCTTTAACGAAGGTGCAAGATGAACAAGGATGAGGGTGTGTGCAAAGCTTTTAGGACATTGATGATTATTAACCAATCTATATATGGACAACCCACAAATTGCTGTCTAAATAATGATAGGTCTATTGCATAAATCTACCTTGCATTTAAGAACAAAAGATGTTACTATTTGATCTACTTGTGTTCTAGTTTAAAAAGTGCTTTGAATGCAAGTAGATATATGATTGTTTTTTAGCCCTAATAACTTTACTTGGTAAAACATATAGCATTAAAGTCAACAAAAGTCATACATTTAAGCTCATTCTTGCCGCTTGTATATTGTTAGATCTTTCTAATGGTATCATCTTACAAATAGATTGTATTTATTGAATCCATATAACATCAATATTTCAATGACAACGAAAATATCAGACGCCGTCAGCCATGTCACCTGAGATAATAGATAAACATCATAACGATTCCTTATATTTACTAATTCTAGTTATGTTGAGAACTTATCAGACTCATTCTTGTACATAGTCAAGCGTGTGAGATCATTTGGTTATTTTAAAATAGAAATTTCTTAATGCGATTAGTAAATCGTTGTAATGCGTAGTCCATGAAAATCAATATATGAACCATATAAAAGTCGTCAAGGTGATTGTTTTCATCTCATCTTTCATTGTACAACATGGCTATGTGTTGAAGAGACATCTAATTAACCTGAAATAAAAGTAGTTTCGATTTTAATTAATAGCAACGAAAAAAAGTGTTTATCTTGAATTCAAAACAAGCAAAATATATTATGGGAAAAATTGTTGAATTGAACTTATCAAAATTTTCAAGCATCCTAGATCAACTTAGAAAACTTCATCCAAATCATATTTCATTAAATTAAGACTTTGTTAAGTTGATGGGGGGATGATTTAGTACCAAAAATGAAATGAAATGGTGTGATTAAGAGAAAGAAGGAAAGAGAAAGTGCTTTGCGCTTTTTGTCCCATTGAAAATCACTTTTGATCCTTATCCATGTTTTGTTTTTGTATATGTCCTTTCCATACACTAATTAGGTGGCAATGCCTTTAAGAATGTGAGAGAGATAGCATTAAATTCACAAACTTTATTTAGTTCATTGAATTTAGTTCTTTCTAATTAATTATCCATTACTATTTTTGCAAATTAAAACATATTTGTATTTATATTTTCTTATATAAAAATTATTACTTAAAAGTTATTTTCAAATACAATAAAATAAAATAAATTATTTATAAATAGAGTAAAATAGTTGATAGATTATTGTCGAGAATATTTTGTTGTATTTATAAATATTTTCAATAATTTTGTCATTTAATTTTTTTTATTATTTAATAAATTTTAATAAATAAAATTAATTCTAAGGAACTAAGTTTAAGGTTTATTGGATGTATAAGGACTAAAATAGGCATTTGAATATGTTTTCAATTGCTAAGGTATAATGGCGAAAATTGTATTTTAATTCAATAATATCCTTGAAAACAATTTTGTAGGTTTTTTTGTTTATTTTATTTTTATTCATTAAAGGAACAAAATTTGAGATTAATCCTAAATTCCTTGAATTAGAACATACAAGGATTAAATCCTTATACAAATCAAAGTTCATCTAAATATCTTTACCTCATTGAAAGTTCAAGAAATAAAAGCAATGTATTAATATGATTATTAATATTATTTATTAGAAATACATAAAGAGCTTGTCAATTTTTTCAGCACAAATGAAATAGGAAAATTCGTCTCATGGTTACTAATACAATCACATATCAATTGGTTTAATTTGACAGAGTTGATCAAATTTCAATCATAAACCATCTCACTTTAAAATCATTTGATTTCACATTCTATCCTTACCTTTTTGAATTATTAACAAAAGTAGAACTGTGTTAAACCCTAAACCCTAAACCCTAAATTAAAGAATATAGAGGAGATCTATTTAAAAAAAAAATAAAAATAAATATGCATTTCATCCTACAACCTTATTAAAAATATTTAGTATAAATTGATTATATATTTTTTTTGTTTGAACATGTGGGTACAAGAATTTGATCCTTTAGCCATTAAGAGTTTAGCTCAATTGACAATTGTATGTATGTGAGAAACAAGAGGTCTCGGATTCAAATCTCCACTCTATCTTTATTTGAAAAATCTCTCCAAAAAATAAATAAATAAAATAATTTGATGCTCTGTAATTTAAACTTTCACTAATTAAAATTGGCAACTTAAAATATAGAAAAATAATAATTTTCTCAATTTAGAAAAATATAATAAAATGCAGAAATCTAATATGTTGGCACATTTATATGTATTGGGAGTAATAATAAGGTCAGGTTGGGTCAAGTCAAGGGAAGTGATAATGCACCAAACTATATGCTTAAAATAAATTTTATATATATCCAATCTCACCCTTGGATCAAATCAAGTTAATTCTTTCATACTTTTCATCTTATTATTTCTTAAAGATGTTGTGTTGTCCGATACTCGTAGCGACAATGACAAAAAACACTTAATATTAATAGAGTTCTGGTGAAAAAAGAAATGTCCTCAATAAAGAGATCGATCTTAGTATAATAGTACATTTTCTTATTAAAAAACTCAATGACCTACAACGTGATAGACTCTATCTCTAACGAAAGAATATATAGTACCCGACCACTCTTCTTCGATCGCTCTCAACCTTTCTAGTAAGGGTTCGACTTCTAGCAAGCTCATGCAATGCAACACCACCCTTTATAAATAATATGTTTTATCATTTTGATTATCTAAGTGATAAGTAAGAAGAGGAATATGGATGATGGTGACATATTCTATAAATATGGGGTTGGAAAAAGAAAGGTGAGAAAGAGTGGTGTTTTGGTCCTACTACCATGTGCCATAGCTGATAATTAAAATGGGACAAATTGGATCATTCATATGCCAAATAATATTATGTTCGTCGCTATTAGGTTAAAAAGGTTTCGTATACTTTAAAGTTAATAATAACGATAATTTTCATGTAAGAAAAATATTGATTTTGAATATATTTTAGAAATACGTGGTGAAAATAATAGACAAGAAAACATCTATTTAAGAAATCAACAAGTAAATTAAATTAACAATAACTGGAATTAGACAATTGAACGACCTAGGAAATAAATTTAAACGAACTTCTTCAAAGCTATAAAGACTAAAATTGTATTTTAAACCTTAACATTATCATTAATAAAAATATATATGTTATGTTTTTATCGAAGTTATGTTTTCATGAAATCAAATTTGATATAATAATAATAATAATAATAATAATAATAATAATAATAATAATAATAATAAGAAAAAGAAGAAGAAGAAGAAGAAAAGGAAGGAGGGTTCGCTTTCAAATATAAAAATTAACCAAAATATTTTTAATTCTAGCACAATGTTATTATCTATACTGATAGATTATTATCAGTTATTACTGATAGACACTAATAGATTAATTACCCTAAACCCTAAACCCTAAACACAATCGAAGTTATGTTTTCATGAAATCAAATTTGATAAAATAATAATAATAATAATAATAATAATAATAATAATTTTTATTTGAGAAAAACGTCTAAAAAAGATTAATTACCCTAAATTAACTGAATTAACTTAAGTATATAACTTTTAAAAAGTGAAGAACGACTATTGATTGCACTCTTTATTTTATTTTATTTTTAAAAAAAGTTCAATCAAATTTTATTATGGCTTTTTATGTATTTACATTATGAGAAATTCTAATAAATCTATTATAAACGTTAATAGTGGGCATTGTAGTTTGGTGTACACTTAATCATCACTTTTGATAAGAGGATAACTTTCAAATAGGTAACTCATATAAATTATCCAAAAAGAAAAAAAAAAATATTTTAAAAAAGTTTAAGGATTCTAAGTATTGCTATTAATTTGTCGCCTCGACTAAAATAAAATGTTTAAATACGAATTAACAATAACGGCATATTTGTTTTGCAAACATCTAAGATATTCATAAATTGAAAATCTAGATTATTGTATTTTGTTTCATTTTAATGAATTTTAAAATTTAAGGTATTCTTCGATGTCTTTATGGAGGGCATCTCTGATATAACGCTTAAAATATGCTATTTTAGTGCCTCTAAGCTTACTAGTTTACGATATTTAATGTACAAAATGTTTATAATTGTAGGATCTCGAGTAATACATGCATTCCGAAGCGTTACAAACTGTTCAAGGTTAATTTGAAGCAATTGAAAGCTAAAATGGGCATATGATGCTTCAAACGAGAGACATGTGAGAGTGTCGCAGCGCCCCACAGAACACTGAAAAATGGTGCAGTGCTGCGACACTGCGTGCAGTTATAAAATCTGCATATTCGTTTTTAATTGATAGATAGTCGTTTTGGACAAATGACCACTCGTTTTCTTCATTTTTTTCGCTCTCTATCCATCTACAACATTATTTTTTAGGCTTTCTTTCATCTTATATCTATAATCAAGCAAAAATAGTGTTGGTCTCTATCTTTTCTACCACTTTGGGAAGGTAAGTTCTATATTCTCTCTAGTTTAGGGAATTTTGGAAGAAGTCATTTTTTTTCTTTATCAAACTTTTTATCAAAATATAGTGATTTTCAAACTATTTCAAGATTTGTTGTGGTTTCAGAAGGATGTGCTTTTCAAACTCGACTTGGATTTAAATAGGACGAGTTCAACACTCATCGTCCTCCTTGAAAATTTTGAAGAAGGTAGAGTGTTGAGGTCAAGCTTCCAACACTCGACAAAGGCTGCCTACAAGTTGCATGCCCTCCTGCCACTGCCTTCACTCTTCAAAATCACTCCTCACTGCCTTTTAAAATGACAATTGACTCCCACTTTTGAAAATGTACTTAAATAGGTACATCGACAAATATGTCGGGTACGGTGTATCTATTTAAATATTCGCTCTACATCACTCGACTAGTAACAGTTGTGGATCCTCTGGTACATATTTAAATAATGCTAATTATTTTAATTTAAATTTATTTTAAAAAATTTCTAATACTTTTTTTTTTTTATAATTCTTAGAGATCCACTAGTAGAAAACTGGGCTATAACGACGAGAAAAACGCGTCACGAACAACATTCGTGACTCAAACTGTTGCGTCCTTGTATCCACTGTCAACATAGGACTTTTAATGACACCACGAAAACACGTTGTTGTTTATCCTTTCGTGACATTTTCTCGTGTCATTATTTAATCTTTAGTGTCATTTTAAATGTGTCATTGTAACATTGTCCTCGACACAAAAAAATTGTCATCATTGAGGCCGAAATTAGATATTTTCTGTCACTTATG
>JBBPDJ010000019.1:10879542-10898894 GCA_037974625.1 Cucumis cinereus
TCCTAAAATTTAAAAATACATAAAATTTAAAATTAACTAAAATTTAAAAATACATCAAATTTTAAAATTAAACTAAATTTTAAATTTTAAATTAACTAAAATCTTATTAATATTGATAATAGTGCTTACTCCTCCTCTTTTTTTTTTCTCTCTCTCACTCTTCCTCTTTTTTCTCTTTCTCTCACTGTTATAAGGACCCTCGTCCCCTTTTTCTTTTTTCTTTTTATTTTTTTTCATTTTCTCTCTCAAGGACGAGGGTTCGTCCTTTTTCTTCACTTTTTTTTGAACTTCTTCTCTCTTAAGGAGGAGGGTTTACTCACCTCCAAGCCTACAATATTTTTCTAAAATGTTTCAAAACTATCATATTTTCCTAAATATTTTTGAAAAGAACAATATTTGACTAAATCCTCATTTTTAGAATTCAAATTATTTTATTATTTTCTTGAAATATGATAAAAGAAAACTTCAAATTAATAATAAAGTTGATGTAATAGTTGTCCATTCATGTTCCTCTCTTATACTCGAAGCATTACATGTCTATCAGCTTTTACTTGGCTCGTCCTCAAACCACATATTATTGGAAGATGTTTCACTCTGATACTATCTGTAATACCCCGGACCTAGGATTCGAAATCCGAATCTAGGACGTTACATTTTTCATTTTCAAAGATATGGTTGAAATAATTTACATAATCAAATTATTACACACATTATATTACTTGTCATGTTAATCTGTGTAAATTATGTCACTTATGCCTTTCATTTTTTAGACCTTAGTTGTTTAATAAATTTTCATTTTATTTTATCGAGAAAAAACTCTTTCCAAAGATATTTTTTTGTAACAGATTTAAAAGTTAAAAAATTGTAGAAACGAACCCTTTTAAACTAATGATCAATAATTAAAATCTACTCCAAAGTTTAAACTATGATTAAAATATGAAACCATGTGAGAAGTAACACAAATATTGGAGAGAATAATTACAAAATCAAACTAAAAAAAGAAAAAGAAATAAAGGCAATTAAATACATATATAGTAACGAGACGTAAAATATTGATATAGATATTATAATGCAAAGAAAGAAAAAATTGTCGATATAACAAAATTTAGATTCATCTCTTAAAATCTATCAATGATAAAACTATATTATTGATTGATGTATATTACTAATAAAATCTATCGTTGATATTTTATATTTATAATTTTTTTAAAAATATTATTTTATATAAAATTATTAATTTAAAAAATGCTACTTATTGCAATTACCCCGTGAAAAAAAAAACGAAGACAATGAAATATAGAACCCATAATACTGTCTCATTCTGTCGTTTATTTAATTTTGATGGCCATAATGTTCCACGCGGTTGGAATCCAAAGCACATTATTCCAATTTTTTATTTTTTATTTTCTTTTATTTTTATGATGATTGACCTTTCAAATTCTTTTTGTTAAAATGGCTCTTTATATACATTTATTTTTCCTTCCAATTCAATATTTGGGATCCGTTTAGATTGACTAAACAAAAGTAATATTTTTTTTAAAAATAGTTTTTATTTTTAAAAAGTCGTTTAGAATCGATTTTAAAAATATTTTGAATAGCTATCCGATACTTCATTCTTTTTTTTCAAAACAAATCACTTGAAAAGTTAAACCAAAAATACATTTTTCTCGTTGGAGTTAATTTTTTTTTAAACAGATTCCATTTGATAATAAAATGAATCAAAATATTTATAAAATATAATTAAATTTTAGATATTATTAATGATAGATATCATTGGTAGACTTTCGAATAAAATTATAAATTTAATTTTATTTTCTTTCATTAACCTTATTATTGCGAAAGTGGATGCAATAAATGCAACAATCCACGTGAGAGTATATCTAGATACGATACTTACCAAATTATAATATTATATATATACTGAAAATAACATATATATAAATAAATAATTAATAAATTATTATTATTTTGTCATATTTAAATAAAAAATACTACCTAAAGGTTAATATAGTAATTTTAATTTTTGAGGGAAAAATGGTCAAATTACCATTGCCCTTTTCCTCCTTCTAACACTCTATTCAAACTTCATCATATTTTACTCATACTTTTTCTTGCTATTATTTTTTATTCTCATCCTCTTTTTCCACATTTTCTTTTTAACTTTTTTTTTTTTGACTGTTATCAACTTTCAAATTATTTTCTATAAAAAATTATAAATTTTCAAAGTTTATTATTACTGTTACTATTATCGTTACTGTTACTATTAGGGACTTAAGGTCGAACAGTAACGATAATGATAACGGTAATGATAATAATAAAATATGACAAATTTTTATAGTTTTTGGAAAACGTGATCAAAATTAAAGCAATCTACTTGTGTTTAGATTCATCCATCAATGGAATCTCATTTCGAATACACCAATCTTCTCTCTATAGCTTGGTAAACGTGGCCTTAGTTTATTGTGAATGTAGTCGTTGAAATTAAAAAGGAATAAATATTAAACTTAATTAATTAAGAACATTTAGTGTGTTTAGTTTTAGGTGATTCAGTAATTAATTGATGAATGCTCACACATGTACCTAGCTACAAAATAGAAGTTCGATAACTGAGGTGTGGTTTTTAGTCGAACATGCTTTGGTAATACTTAATTAAGTTAGTATTAAGACAAGATTGGTGTTGAGCTGAGCATGATAATATCACATACTTCTTATGGCTTAAAGTACGTGTGTTCCTCTATTTATGCCATTGAGGTGCACGCCTAACATTTCCTAGCATCTATTTGTCAGTGTTGTTTGTGTCAGCAGGAAGAATGTCGAAGTCAAGTCGCTCAGCTCGTTGTCAAGTCTTCAGAATCACCATTTTTTGTTTTCGACACTTCGACTTGTCATGTCTCTAGGACCATAACAAATTGGCTTCACGTATAATTTAATCCATAACAATATTCATAATGAAACATATATTTAAGCCTTATCCATAAATATATTATATGAAACAAACCTATAATTGGTGGTTTCATTATTTATACCTTGTACTCGAAGTCATGTGATGAACCATTTTGTAGTTAGTTGGAAAATCATGTCAAAGATTTGCTAGACTTATATAGGAAAGGATTAAATATTTTTATACATTCAAAAGTGGTACCAAAAGACATATATTGGATTTTAATTTTATATACTAATTTTCTTTTAAAATATTAAATTGCTTAGAGAACAATCTTTCTTTTTTATACCAATCAAATCTCTAATTAACTTTTTAGTTTAGGGTATATATGTTAACTAGTTAAATTACTTTTCAAGTTATTAAATATGTTTCTATCCATTAATTATGTAGTTGAAATGTGTTTCTATATATCTATTAATTAATTTAAAATAATTATGAAATGAAATTATAAAATTAATTTTAAGAGTAATGGAAGTTTCTTTTAAGTGTTTAAAATAGACATCAACACTTGGTTGGGAGTGAGTATGTAGTTAGAAAATCTAGGTTAAAAATGTAAATATTGAAACATAGAGACTAAATTGAGATAAAAATAAAATCTCAAGGGTAAAATTGTAACATTTTGAAACTTAGAATTTCATTAAAATTAAACTAAAAAATGGACTAAAAGTTCAACATTTTGAAATTTGAAAATAAAACGAAAAGTAAATCTAAAACTTAGAGATAAAAAAAAGTACTGCTTGTCCTTGAAACATATTTCTAATTATTACAATATTTTTAAAACTATTTGAAAATTAATCTCAAAACACACCTTAAATGAAAGGAAGTGATGTTAAAGTGAACTTAGCTCAACGATAATTGACACGTTCTTTTTTTTTTTTTTGGAGGTTCGATGTTCGATCTCCCATTTTCCATAGTTATTGTATTCAAGAAGGGAAAAAAAAGAAGAAGTGGTTGGCTATGAAGTATATAGTTATTTTCAGGAGCTCCATTCACTTCGAGTTCATCTCCAAAGAACACGTGCTAATAACAATATTTCAAAGTTTTTTTTAACCACTCACACCCTTTAATGCTTACGCTCTATTTCCATCCAACTTTTCTCTACTATCTTCTCAATCCTATTTTTCTCTCTCACTCATTCTCTCCTCTATCTCATGTTCACATTCTCCTTTCGTACGTCCTCCGTAAACAAATCTTTTTTCTTTTCTCTTCCACCGAGATAAATGACAATTTTTTTTTCATACAGAGGATATAGAACTAAAAAAGGGAATGAAACTCAAAACCGAGGGAAGATAAAAGAGCGAGAAGTGCTATTGAAGAATAATGTTTACGTAATCAACAAACATAAAAACCTCCACAAAAAGCATCGAAACCTCAAACATCAAGCTAGTTGTGTTTGTGGTCTTCAAACCAAATATATTACAAAACATGTTGATATAAAAAATCCAAATAACTCCAACTTAGTTGTGTTTGTGATCTAGACATTGCATGCATTATTGGTAGTCCTTCGTCAACCTACAAAAAGTCTTTAAGCAATAAAAGTTAAATAAATTATTTAAATTAAGAAATAAAATAATAAATAGATATACGAACATATTTAAACTTTGTTAGAAAGTCAAGAAGAATACACAAATTTATATAAAAGATCACAAAATGGATCAAATACTAAAAGTTATATGTTTAATTTAGAACATAATAAAAGACACTAGCAATAACCGCAACTATGAAACCAATGAATTCTAATAAGGTCTTATGATGATGAAAGAAAATGAAGATGGGAGAAACAAAGATTCTATCAATGACAACAACGAACATTATGAAAAATAAGTTGTGGTTGTATATCAAATGAAGATAATATCAATGACATTTCTAAACGATAGGTGACATAGCTAAGTATATCATGCTTTGACAATCGTATAAATTTCTCAAGTCCAACACAACAAAACAACTTTAACATATCAGATCAAATATATCAAGCCAAAGTCTAACATTAACACATTCAAAACCATGCATAAATTTGTACGACAAAATGTATAAGCATACAAGTCAATTCATGTTAGAAAATGATTAAAAAGAATTCAATTTGTTTCCCTTACTGCAAGTCTTGCTAAGAATATATGGTGCATACCCAAGCTTCCTATGCCTAGACTGAGAACGACATCTGTGCAACCAATAGAAACATTAATACCAACCATATGCACAACAAATTACCCAAAATAACTAGCAAGTCTTGCATAAATATTTTCCAAAATACATACCACAGTTGATACATAACTTAAAAACCAACAAAACAACGAATCTACAGTTTATGATCTCTTAGTACTCTTTTATGCAAAGGTCAAAGAAAACAATAAGCAGAAAATTGCTATCCATATCCAAGTGATTGGTGAGTTCAAATGGAGAGAGAAAACAAAAATATATCATAACGAGGAGGCCAAAAATAACTTCAAAAGATAAGAAAATACCCTAACCTAAATAACTCCAAAAATAAAATGTAGCTAATGAAACAGAGCAATATCAAATATTTGACTTAAATACGACGACCATCGAAGATAGAGAGAAGTTGTCGGAGAAAAAGTGGATAGTACATGTGGTGTCTCAAGTCGGGGACGGTGGGCAGTATAAAAGTTGGTCGACGTCGGAGATAGAGGGAGATGGATAAATTTAGGAGAAAACAGGGGTGACAGGCGACAAACGACCAAATTTAGGAGAAAAAACTAGGCAGTGGGGAAAATATTTCGAGTGGCTGCGAAATAAGGAAAAGCAAAGAAATGAGTGTCTGCACAAAGAATAAGGGTTTTAAAACCCATCTCTCGACCCATTAATGGAATGTCAGGAGTTTGCTTTAATGCATCAGGAAAGAGGTTTTAAAATTTTCATTCTCACTAAAAGAACTCTCGACAGTGTCCCTTTAGCGTTGAGAATTGTGACGAACCCCCGACCATTACTCTACGACGTTTGAAGATGAACATTCTTTCGACGATATTTCTCTCGACAGTTGGTTTTGGCGTTATGAGGTTTCTATTTTCTTGTAGTGTAGGATCATATTTGATAACCCAATAATAGACTTAGAGTATACATACATACTCTATGTAAGACGAGGATGAAGTTGTGACACATGACAATAAAGAATTGATATATAATTAAATTTATCATAATCCATCAACTTTAATTTTTTGAGTAAATTAGTAATTTAACATACTATCATAAAAGAGATCTAAAAGTTTAGGTCACTCGATAATTTAACATTAGTAGATCCTAATCACTAACTTTATTTATTTAAAATTATGCCAACAAATTCTTGAACATGTATCAAATCAACTTACCACATAATTCTTTGAATAATAATTTGATGAATTACATGTCATTAATTAAACTCATATATATATATAGAGAGAGACCCACATACACACAAAAAATATATACAAGTATTTAAAGTTGATAGATTTAATACAAACCTTTAAACATGTATGAAAAAGTAGATACAACTTAGAAATTTCAATCAATAAACTTGTAATTTTAATTTTAATTTCCTTTAATAACTTTTATTTTTTAATTTTTAAAAAATACTATTTCTACATAGAGATTTATTTGTATTGTTGCTTATTTTCTAGATTTATTTCCAAATAATATGTTGTGTTTTAAAAAGAAAAAAAAAAAAAGACCTCACGTGAAGATCTTTTCAAAATTTATATATAGAAGTCTAACAAAAGATTTTTTTTATTAATAAAAAAAAGCTAACTATAAACTAATTACATGTTCTGCTTTTTGGGACTTATTATAAAAATAACATTTGAATTTAAACATTGGAAAGTACAAGAATTAAAATAGAATAAAACTAGTTTTAATAACTAAATGATATTTTAACTGATTTGAAAAAAAGAATCTAATAAATCTTAAACTTCACAGTATAAATATGTACTTTCAATTTTTGTTTCTAATAAGTCCCTATCATCTTCATCAATTTTCAAACTTCATAGATTCTAAAGAAAAAAAATATTAAATTTTGTCTAATAAGGCCATAACTTTTGTTTTCTTTAGATACACAACTAAAAGTTTAATAATCCACACTTTTTAAATTTCATAAATCTATTAAATACAAAATTAAAAATTCATTAAATTATCAGACCCTTATTAAAATTTAGAGATCCATTACAAATAATCTCAAAGGAGCATTTGGAACAAGGACTAGTTAAGACTATAATAACCGCATCTTACCACAATAAATACTATTTAAAACCTTCCATTTACTCCAATATTTATTATTTTAGATTCATTATTTACTATGATGTTTACTATTTGCTTTTCAAACTAAAGTAATTTACACTACAAATACAAACTATTACAATTAAATTATAATAACCTATATTTTATCCCAAACATAGAAAAAAATGGAGGATCAAATTTGTAATTCCACCCAACTTAATTATGATAATTATTTCATCTTCTTCTACCTTCGTAATAGGAAAATAAGATAATAAACAAAATAAAAAAAAAAAGAGAGAAAAAAAAAAGAATATTTAGCTTTGTCACAAGTAGGACACAAGCACATGCCTAGAAAAGCAAAATTCCATACCCAATAATACCCTTCAAACCCAAAGAGATAAACCCCAAAAAACCATGTCAATTTCTAAGGGTAATTCCGTAGTTTCACTCAAACTGTCCGACACTTTTCGCGCCAATCTCTCTACGCCTCTCCTCCTTTTTCTTCCAAAAATCTCCACAGTTTCAAACCCAAAAAAATAAAAAATAAAAAATTGCTAAAATGAAAAAATTAATTATTTTTTTCCTTGAAGCATTAATTGACCAATCGGTCCAAAGTTTTTCTGATCTGTGACTCTCTTCATGATCTTCCTCTCTCTTCTTCTTCTTCATCTTCTTCCTCTCTACTAAGCTAGCTACTACTTGCTTCACTAAAACCCTAGCTCTCTCTTTTTTGTTCTCTAAATCATTCCCCATTTCCAATGCCTCATTCCTGATCTGATCCCACAATTACTCTCTATGTGATGTGAATCTCCCCTCTACTTCTCCGATTCGTTTTTTTTCTCCAACCCCATTTCAATGTATGCTTAAACTTTTCTTTTTATTCTGTTTTTGCTTTTTGTTGTTTCATGGCCTTTCGGCGATTTGTATATACTTTGCTTCCATTGCTTGCAAAAGTGCTTCGTGGGTTCTCTTCCTTTTTGGTTTATTTATTGCTGTGTTTCTTTTTTTGGGAAAATTTTGTTTTTCTAAGTGTGTTTGAAGATTTGGGTTTTGCTTTGATGGCGTCAATCATGATTTGGAATTTCTGGGTTTGGGGTTGTTTTCGGAATCATCTTTCACTGTCAGAGTTAGCTCTGAAATGAGTGTTCTGTTACTTCTTGCTTCGTTTTAATCTCTTTTTGGATTTTCCTTTTCGGGGTTGAAGGGCTTGATGAAGTTCCTCGTTCTTTATTAACTCGGTTTTATTTAATTGGTTTTGGTAATGGGTTTACTATTGAAGTTTGAAATCTTGCTCTAAGCTCTGTTTCTGATTTTTTCGTGGTTGGGTTCTTTTTATATTATTCTAATTCTTTTCCTTTTTTTATTCTTCTTCAGCATCCTTCTACTTTTTAGTGTGACTATTGGGACGCTTAGATGAAGTTGCATCTCTGATTTACATTTGGGTGTTGAGCGGTTCATTTTGAAATCTCCTGCACTTGCTTTTTCTTGAAATGTAAACTTACTATTTTCTTTCAGTTGATTTGTAACTTTTCACGATTTTTTATTTTTTGATTTTTATATTGGGTTTGAGCTTTTCTTCATTGTGAAGTTCTTGTTTAGTCTATTGATTTTGATGGATTGTGTCCAGATCTTGTGGATTTCTGAAGTTACCTTCTTGACACTGTAGACAATGGTGGTCAATTTCCAGTACACCGTTCTTGTGTTCTTGGCGATTCTTTTTGTTGGGAAGGCAGAAATTTACATTGTCACCATTGAAGGAGAACCGATTGTAAGTTACAAAGGTGATCTTGATGGGTTTGAGGCTACAGCAATGGAATCTGATGAAAAGATCGACCCTACCAGGTTTCAACAATTCAATTCTGTATTTGTTTAGTGGTTGTGTGTGTTTTGTCTTTGTCATGATCATCAATGGGGTTCATAATCATGGTAGAAAATTATCCTCTAATGCTTTTTCCAGCCACAGAATCATTTACCACCAAATAATTGACGGAATTTTCGAGCTTTTCCCGTCCTTGTTGTGACTTTTGCATGTGGGTTTTTGGATTGTGAAATGTCATTTTCCAACAGGGATTTCAGTTTATTATTTTGGGAGCTGTCCAGATTTGGCCCCCCTTGTTTTGACTTGTCTGGTCTTTGTGATCCTATTGAAAATTGAAGAAAGCTATTAGGTGTTTGGATGTATTACTCTTAATTATTATAAAATTAGGATATTTAGTTTTAAGAATTTGACCCAATTAGTTTTGTATTTTCTAATTGAACTTTATAGTGCATTAAAATATTCTCCACCCTTCTTGTTTAATGATTTTATATATTTCTTTTAGTCAATAACAAAATACATACGTACCACTTGATTATTCAAATCCTATTATTGATTACTGAAATTGAAGTAAATCCTCAGGATTTCATCTTACTTCTAAATTATAAATTAAGGGCGATATGATTCCTCCCCCTTGTATAGTTTGGTTAGCTTATTCTTAAAATTATTACTCTAGAAATTGTAAACACTTCTCTTGATTATTTTCACATGGAGGTGGTCTGGTGTGGAAAGGCAAAATTATATCTGTAGCAAATTGGTCATGGATAACATTTCCTGACATGTATATATTCCTTTTAATTCTATATATTAGTTAATGTTCATTCTATACGAGTGGAGCTCTTGGAATAAGATTTCATTGTATGGCTTATGAAAATATTTTGTTTTGAATAGCTAGACAGTTGTAAATAGTGTCCTTGTAGTCACTAGTTGCTTCCTTTTAGTTTTGAAGGAATTTTGTAGTTCTGAAAGATTTTACCAGCTTTATGCTATTGAATGCTGTGACACATGTAAGTACTTTTGCAGTGAAATCGTGACATCCTATGCTCGTCACCTCGAAAATAAACATGACATGCTTCTTGGGATGTTGTTTGAGAGAGGGTCCTTCAAGAAGCTCTATAGTTATAAGCATCTCATCAATGGATTTGCTGTTGACATCACACATGAACAGGTTAGACTTAAGAAATCTTCTCGTCCTCATTGTTGCAATAATTGGTGTTTTCCCATAAAGTATCAGTATTTCTCTTTTATGTAATTACCCTTTACGTTTGTAGGCAGAGACTCTACGACGCACTCCAATTGTAAAATCTGTTGAGAGGGACTGGAAGGTTAGAAAACTGACAACGCACACACCAGAGTTTTTGGGCCTTCCAACTGGCGTATGGCCAACCGGTGGTGGCTTTGATAGAGCTGGAGAAGACATTGTGATCGGATTTGTGGACTCGGGGATTTATCCACATCATCCTAGTTTCGCAACGTACAATACCGAACCTTTTGGGCCATGCATGAAGTATAAAGGAAAATGCGAAGTTGACCCTAACACTAAGAAGGATTTCTGCAATGGAAAGATTGTTGGAGCCCAGCATTTTGCAGAAGCTGCTAAAGCTGCTGGGGCATTTAATCCAGATATTCATTTCGCGTCTCCTTTGGATGGTGACGGACATGGGAGGTTGGCCTTTTTTCTTTCTTTCTTTGTATTTAAATTTTATTTTGATTGAACTCTTCAAAATGAACTCAACCATGCGCTTTGTACTAATATTCTGAAACTTCACTTGCTCTAAATGCTCTACTTGAAATCTTTGAATTTGGCGTTGAACCTTTCTTTAAAATGTCTATTTCTAATCATTTCTCCTTCTTTTTCTACTCTGTTTCAAAGACGTTCTTCTTTCACAAGAAATGAGTTGAATGTGCTTTGATCATTTTATTATGGAGTTAATGATATGTATTTTTATTCACTTTATATTTTACTGTACCAGCCATACAGCAGCAATTGCAGCTGGAAATAATGGAATCCCTGTGAGAATGCATGGCTATGAATTTGGTAAAGCAAGTGGGATGGCTCCACGTGCTAGGTGAGGGAGATAGGAATGGCTCTATTTAAAGTAGCTCTATCATTCTCCTCCTAAACGTTTCACTTGAATTTTCTATGCATAGAATTGCTGTATATAAAGCTCTCTACAGAATATTTGGAGGATTTGTTGCTGATGTAGTTGCAGCCATTGATCAGGTGCGTACGTACATCCAAGGACTTCTGAAAATCTAAATCTGTATAAAATTAAGAGATTGCACCTTTTATGGCGACTTTCTTATTCTGATGTTTCCTTGATTCAACCTGTTGCTTATTAAAGATTTGTTTTTATAATTCCCCTGTGAGGCTTAGAGTTCTCCCCCGTGACCCTTGAGTAAAATTTTCATTGGTTTATAAGGGAGTGCAACTATCTCCAATGGTATGGGGCTTTTTGGGTGAAACCAAAAGCAAAGCCATGAGAGTTTATGTCCAAAGTGGACAATATCATACCATCGTGGAGATATTTGGAGGTTTGTGTCCCAAATGCTAATTATATTTCTTTTTACTTTGTTTGATCCATAGGATAGCCTAACTAGTTAAAAAAAGCTGTTCGTGTAAAGAATTCTAGGTTCAAACTCCCTCTCCAACTGTCTTTTAAATAAAAGGAATTTTTCTTTTCCTATTAATGTCACTTGTGATCCTTTCCCATGATGGTAAAATTCTGTTCAGATGATTTAAAATAATGAACTCATGTGAACAGGCTGTACATGATGGAGTTGATATTCTCAGTCTTTCAGTGGGCCCAAATAGTCCTCCTGCAACTACCAAGATCACATATTTAAACCCCTTTGATGCGACCCTTCTTTCAGCTGTGAAGGCTGGTGTATTTGTCGCACAGGCTGCTGGAAATGGAGGTCCATTTCCTAAAACTTTGGTGTCGTATAGTCCATGGATAGCAACTGTGGCAGCTGCAATTGATGACAGAAGATACAAAAACCATCTGACGCTTGGTAATGGAAAAATTTTGGCTGGACTTGGGTTATCACGTAAGTTTCATCAAGTTGATCTACTTGTTTGGTATTTCAGATTTCAAAAGAATCGTAGTTGTCTCACATATACTAATTTGTCAAGATTAAATGGGACATCATGGCTTTGACATTAAATTTCCCTTGCTGAAATTTTGATCAGTGAAGATACTATCTCATTATAATCCATAAATTTGAGTTTTAACTTATACTGTAATTGATTCAAATAAGAAGATAGAAATGATGTAGATTGGTTGTTTTGTGCAGCTGCTACACATTTAAATCGAACATACACATTGGTCGCTGCTAATGATGTTCTGCTAGATTCTTCGGTAATGAAGTACAGCCCTTCAGACTGCCAAAAGCCTGAAGTTCTAAACAAACGCTTGGTTGAAGGAAAAGTACTTCTTTGTGGTTATTCATTCAGTTTTGTTGTTGGTACCGCTTCAATCAAGAAGGTCTCTCAAACAGCAAAAGCCCTTGGGGCGGCTGGCTTTGTTCTTGCTGTTGAAAACATTTCTCCAGGAGCAAAGTTTGACCCTGTTCCTGTTGGCATTCCTGGAATTCTTATAACTGATGTCAGCAAGTCGATGGTAATTTTTTAATCCAATTACTGTTCCTTGCATCAGAGTTTGATATTTATGACCAATTATATATTTGGTGTAATTTTGTGATGTAATATGGTTAAAACATCATCTTATAGTGTATTTCTTCCAAACTTAGATTTGGTGTGCACATTACAATTTCCATAGTATACGACACTTAGAGCTGCTTTTGATATTTGGATTTTACCTTTCGCTATAGTTTGCTTTCCTTTTCCCTCTGCATATGTTCTTTATGCTTGCTTGATTCGTCTCTACCATCTCCTGACTTACTATTTGGTGATTTTGCTCTCTGGAATTTACTTTTAGGATCTTATAGACTACTACAATACCTCTACGCCCAGAGACTGGACGGGTCGGGTCAAGAGCTTTGATGCTGTGGGTAGCATTGGGGATGGTTTGATGCCTTTATTATACAAATCAGCTCCTGAGGTAGCATTGTTTTCTGCTCGTGGGCCGAATATTAGAGATTTTAGTTTTCAGGATGCTGACCTTCTCAAACCAGATATTCTAGCTCCTGGTTCTTTGATTTGGGCTGCTTGGTCTCCGAATGGGACGGACGAACCAAACTATGTTGGTTAGCATTATCAAACCCCTTTATCTCACTGTCATGTTCCTTTTATTGCAACCACCATGCTTATATCAAAGTTCATCTTAGTATATGATGTAGTTTTTGCACCAAAGAAGCAAAGGATCGGTAAAGGAGAAAATGTTTCAATTTTTTCTCGTATTCTCAGTATTTTAGGAGCACCGAACTCCAGTTATGTGGAGAGGAAAGTAACAACGCGTTTACCCCTTGGGAAGCCTTCGTGTTGTACCCCTTTATTTTGTTTCTTAAAAAAATAGACGTAACGACACATTTAGGAGTGGAATTATTTATACTTACATGGAGCGCTATTGTGAACATGCTAACTGTATTGTAGCACACTTCCAGTTTTTGTTTAATTTTGAAATGAACTACTCCGTATTAACTGTTTACTTCATCCAGGAGAGGGATTTGCTATGATTTCTGGAACTAGCATGGCAGCACCACATATAGCTGGCATAGCAGCTCTTGTAAAACAGAAGCATCCAAACTGGAGTCCTGCAGCCATCAAATCGGCTTTAATGACAACATCAACAACAATGGACAGAGGAGGAAGACCTCTTAAAGCACAACAATTTTCTGAAACAGAAGCCATGAAATTGGTAACTGCAACACCTTTTGATTATGGTAGTGGCCATGTAAATCCAAGAGCAGCATTGGATCCGGGACTCATCTTTGATGCAGGTTCGGTTTTCTTCCCCTATCTAAATTTGATGTCTGAATCATACATCTGCCACTGATCTTATCAATCAAGTCGGTTAAATTTGAGCACGGATCTCTACTGGATCAAGGCCACTAAAAGGAGATGTTTCATTAGGAAAATGGGGAGACTCATCATAATCCATCTTCTCTTGGGATAATCTTATTATTGGTTCATGGTTTATATATGCTCACTTTTCTTTCATTTCTTTTATTTGTTATTCCTCTTATGAACACATACTTTGACTTGAGATATTGAGATCTAAATGAGTCAAGAGGGCACTTAAAAGTCGTTTTCCATGCCTAATCATTTGTGGTAGTTGAGTAGTTTTTTGAATCTGTATATAATGGCTCCGCTCACGTCGAATCTTGGTAATTCTCAGGTTATGAAGATTATTTGGGTTTTTTGTGCACAACGGCGGGCATCAACGTTCACGAGATACACAACTATACAAACTCGCCTTGCAACTTCACCATGGGGCATCCCTGGAATCTCAACAGCCCATCAATCACCATCGCCCATCTCGTGGGAACTCAAAGTGTTACTCGCACAGTAACAAATGTTGCTGAAGAAGAAACCTATACAATTACTGCAAGAATGGACCCTGCTGTTGCTATAGAAGTGAATCCTCCAGCAATGACTTTACGATCTGGATCATCGAGAAAATTTTCAGTAACTCTCACAGCTCGATCACTGACAGGAACATATAGTTTCGGCCAGGTTCTACTGAAGGGTAGTAGAGGACACAAGGTTAGAATACCTGTAGTAGCCATGGCATACCAACGATGAGTTTGGTTTTGGTTATTTCAGAAAAAGAAAAGGTAAAAGTTTTATTATGTGGTTGTAATATTCTTTGTATGTGTTGGAATAAGCTAAATAGGATCTCAGATGTAATTTGTCTGAAATATGTATGTGGCTGTAAAGATCAACTCAGAACAAGGGAGGAGGCTGCTGGTTTCTTCCACTTAAGTTTTGATTACTAATTTGTTTAGTAATACAGTTAGATTTTTGCATAATGAGTTTTCTTATCTATCCCTTTTCAGATTCCTCATTCTCTCTTGGCTTTTTTTGCAATGAGTATATTTGAAGGAGCATTAGAGATGTAAAAAATTGGGATTGTGGCTTCTGAAATGGATCCTTGAATGCCATCACTGGCGCTTTTGCTCCTGTACTGATATATACATGTACTAATCTAAATAAAATCGAGTTTCTCTTGTCGTATAAATGATCTTAGTGATAACTTACGAACAAGTAGTTATGGATTGTTAGAATACTATCTTCTTATGCAAACTACTTCTCGATCCATTTTAGTTTGGTATTTTTTTGTAGATATTGGCTCATAGAAGACTATCTCCTTTTACGAACTACTTCTCGATACATTTTAATTTGGTCGTTTTGTAGACATTTGAAGCATCAATGACAAACTTCGAGATCGAAGAACTTGTATATGAAATAAAACATACTAGTGGAGAAAGACAGTTGGATTAAAATTCTGATATGTGATCTTAAGATAAACAAGATGATATAATACAATGATTGAAAACTAACTATAATGAACAAAGAATATAAACTCAAAAATGTAAGATAAGAATAGAATAGTTTCTAATATAAGTCAAGACAATGACATTTAAAAATAAAGTAAATCTACGCATTTCTTAGTGTATATATTCCAAGCTTAGTTGAATTTTTCTTGGTTTTGTTTCCATATTTAGCTAAAAAAATATAATAATAATAAAAAGAAAATCTAAAATGCCGTTGCCGTTCTCGGTGTGATCGTCGGCGGCTGGGAGAAAGGATTCATGGAGGGGATTTTCAAACTCTAGTCCTTTGGAACAATGCTCCTTCTTTTCACCATTTTCACTCCCAAACTAGTTCGTTCTTTTACTTCGTCTTCCAACCGTTCCTCCACCAGTCGATGTCTTCAAACCTTGTTAAAATCTGGCTTCTCTCCTACTCTGAAATCCATCAATCACTTCTTTCGTTTTCTCTACCACAATCGCAGATTCGACTATGTCATCCATTTCTTCTACCAATTGAACACCAACCAAATCAAAGGAAACTTCAAAACTCACTTGATTCTTACATGGGCTCTCCTCAAATCCAATAAATATGACGATGCAGAGCAAATATTGAAGACCCAGATGCTGGTTTCTTCAATTTTTCATCGAAATCGCCTTTGGAACTTGTTGATTCGAGGAATTTGTGTCAACAAAGAAGACCCAGAAAAGGCATTGTGGGTTTTGCAGGATTGCTTCAGAAATCATGGTATCTTGCCTTCTTCTTTCACTTTCTGTGTGTTGATTCATAAATTTTGTTCTCTTGGAATGATGGATAAGGCAGTTGAGATTCTAGACCTAATGTCTGATGAGAATGTGAACTACCGATTTGATAATTTTGTCTGTAGCTCTGTAATTTCTGGGTTCTGTAATATTGGAAAACCGGAATTGGCTCTAAAGTTTTTCGAAAATGCTAAAACACTGGGAAATTTGAAACCTAATTTGGTGACCTACACTGCGGTGATTGGCGCACTCTGTAAGTTGCATAGACTTAATGAAGTTTCGGATTTGGTTTGTGAAATGGAGAAGGAAAATTTGGCATTTGATGTTGTTTTCTATAGTTGTTGGATTTATGGGTATATTGCTGAGGGTATGTTATTGGATGCTTTCAAAAGGAACAGAAAAATGGTTCAGAAGGGAATAAGACCTGATACAACAAGTTATACTATTTTGATATATGGTCTTTCTAAGTTGGGAAATGTGGAGAAGACATATGGGGTTTTAGAGAGAATGAGGAAATCGGGATTAGAACTGAGTTCGGTTACGTATACGGTGATTATGCTAGGGTTTTGTAAGAAAGGGAAACTGGAGGAAGCGTTTTCTCTTTTTGAAATGGTTAAGGGTTTGGAGATGGAGGTTGATGAATTTATGTATGCAACTCTGATTGATGGATGTTGCAGAAAAGGAGATTTTGATCGTGTTTTTGGCCTTCTTGATGAAATGGAAACAAGAGGGATGAAATCGAGTATTGTTACATACAATACTGTGATTAATGGACTCTGCAAATGGGGGAGAACATCCGAGGCAGATAGACTATCAAAGGGCTTACATGGTGATGTTATTACATATAGTACACTGTTACATGGATACATTCAAGAACAAAACGTCACTGGAATTTTCGAAACAAAGACAAGACTTGAAGATGCTAGGATTTCTCTGGATGTTATCATGTGTAACGTTCTGATAAAAGCACTGTTTATGGTTGGCGCATATGAAGATGCTTATATACTCTACAAGAGAATGCCAGAAATTGGTCTGGCTGCAAATTCAGTTACTTACCATACATTGATTAATGGATATTGTAATATTTGTAGGATAGATGAAGCAGTTGAGATATTCAATGAGTTCAAGTCAGCGTCATGCGATTCAGTGGCTGTTTACAATAGTATTATTAAAGCACTATGCAGAGAAGGTCGTGGAGAAGAGGCCCTTGAGGTGTTTATTGAACTGAACCTCAAAGGTTTGACTTTCGATGTAGGTGTGTGTAAGATGCTTATCAGAACCATTTTTGAAGAGAAAGGTGCAGCTGGGCTTTGTGAAGCACTGTATGGGATGGAAAAGGTAGAACAAGATGTATACAATGCTACATGCAATGATGCTATTCGGTTTCTATGCAAGAGAGGTTTCTCAGAGATGGCGAGTGAATTTTATTCAAGGATGAGGAGAACCCGTTTGCTTCTTGAAAAGAAAACATTTTATTTCCTGATAAAAGTGTTGAATAGTGAAGGGAAGACATGGATCAGTCGGCCTATTTTCAGTAACTTTTTGAAAGAATATGGCCTATTTGAGCCCATTGTTAAGCAGATTATTCTGGACTTCCAATGCACGAAGTTCACTCTTCCAACTTCAGAGAAAATGGAAGAGAGTTTTTCAACATTTATGGTACCTAATACTATGTTTAAAAGGCTAGTAAGAGAAAGAAGATTTTTTGATGCTTATAACCTTGTAATGAAGAGAGGAAATAATTTCTTGCTTGGTGACATATTTGATTATTCAACTCTGGTTCATGGTCTTTGTAAAGGTGGACAAATGAGCGAAGCATTAGATATCTGCGTTTTTGCCAAAACAAATGGAATGAAGTTGAATATTATCTGCTATAATATAGTCATAAAGGGACTGTGCCTCCAAAGTCGTCTTATCCAAGCTTTCCAGCTCTTTGATTCACTGGAAAGATTGGGCTTGATACCTACTGAAATTACATATGGGACTCTAATTGACTCCTTATGCAGAGAAGGATACCTGGAAGATGCAAGGCAGTTGTTCGAGAGGATGATCCCGAAAGGTCTTAAACCAAATACCCATATTTACAATTCACTGATTGATGGTTACATCAGGATTGGTCAAATTGAAGAAGCCTTTAAGCTTTTGCATGAATTAAGGACAGGAGCCTTTAATCCTGATGAATTCTCTGTGAGCTCTGCAATCAAGGCTTATTGCCAAAAGGGTGACATGGAAGGTGCTCTTTCCTTCTTTTTTGAGTTCAAGAATGAAGGCATTGCGCCTGATTTCTTGGGCTTCTTATATTTGATAAGAGGACTTTGTGCCAAGGGAAGAATGGAAGAAGCAAGGGACATACTCCGTGAGACAATACAGTCCCAATCGGTAATGGAGTTGATAAACAAGGTTGATATTGAGATTGAAACTGAGTCTATAGGAAGCGCCCTCACCCATTTATGCGAGGAAGGACGTATCTTAGAAGCCTACACCATTCTGAATGAAGTTGGCACTATATTTTTCTCCGCTCATAGGCATTCTACTATTTACAATCAACCTCATAAATTGCATATAAATGACGAGAGATCTGTAGATATTATTCATTCTGGACCCAAAACCTACTCGTCTGCCAGTTTTCCAAGTTTTGGATCCTCAGATGTTAATACAATCGAAAACATGGAGTACGAGAATCTGGAAAAGAGGTCTCATTTTGAAGATTTCAACTTCTACTATACTCTGCTCTCTTCCTTTTGTTCTGAAGGAAATGTCCAAAAGGCTACTCAATTAGCGAAAGAAGTAATTTCCAATTTAGACAGAGGCTAATTGTACAGGCGGAAAGCGAAAGAACTTGGCTTCTTCAATGTGGGGGAAAAAGAAAAAGAATTTCTATCCCCCATCGGAAAAGGAAATTCTCTCTGACCTGGATGGAGGCTGATTGCATAACAGCAATGGTCTTGATTATCTCTCCAAGGAGTTCCCTCTCCATTAATGTGAAAAGCCTATCATTGCTCCGGACAGGTACACATGATTTGTTGTTACATTATATATGCAAGATGCATTGCTGTACTAAAAAATAAAAAATAAAAAAAATAAAATAAAAATATTGCTGCAAGTTTATGCCATTCTGTTGTTGTTACATTATATATGCAAGATGCATTGCTGTACTAAAAAATAAAAAATAAAAAAAATAAAATAAAAATATTG
>JBBPDJ010000019.1:10912011-10929759 GCA_037974625.1 Cucumis cinereus
TATATATAATATATATATATATATTATATGGTTTGACATAACCAAAATATAATCTAAACTTAATTTCCCCGCATAAATTTTGAAAACGATACCCAATAGAAGTACTTTTCAAGACACGTTCTTACCGGAGACTTTTGAGATAATAATTTTCCAAATATATGTTTGACTTTTGCTCCACTTTAATTGGACATACTTAGCCGATGCATTAATTATGTTTTGGATTAAGAAATTTTGCATTTTTAAGTGTACTCTTTTGGATCGACCTTTTTCAACATATAAAACAAACAAATATAAAACTTAACCTTTTTCTTTTTCTAGGACAGTGATTTTGAGGGATAAATGTTTAGTTCAAATGCTTTAAAAAGATTCCGTTGTAGTTAAGTTTTGTTAAGGATCGTTGAAGGGCAAGGTTGAAGTTCGCAAAAAGGACAAAAATCTGCATAGAGGTTTCCGGAATTAAAAAGAGAAAATCCACCGACAACCATGTCATATATGATATACCTCTTCAAAAGTTGATCTGCAATCAACAAAATCGATTTTCATTGCCTGTTTGAGTCAATATGAAACTGATGTCAACTAATTGATGATCATTAACATTTGTTATTATCTTAAATGTTGATGGTTTAGATCTCTCGTTGTATAACTATTTAATTTAATTAAAAAAAAAGTTGTCACGTAACTTATATATATTGTATTGCTTTTGTGCTTTTATTTGTCAATTGATATAGATAACATAAATAAAATTATAATGTGACATGCCACACATACCCCTTTGTGTTCTCTTTTTTCTTAAACCCTAAACATTGTTATAGACATATGTATTACTTTCCTCGAGAAACTTGTTAAGAAAAAGTTACATATCTCATCAAACATTATTCAATTAACTTTAGAAATCATTGTATAATAAGTAATATTATGAAGTCTCATACACAGCTAAAAGAGTTGCAGTAATGAAGGTATGTTTGTCAATTTCTAAAGGTTTTTAATATAATTAATCCCCAATAGTTTACTTGCCAAGATTATTCCACTAGAGCTTTTTAAGGCGAGATAAGTTTTGTTATGGGGTAATATTGTGTGGGAAGAAATGATAATATAAGAACTAAATATATTAGCAAATTGGTTACGTTTAAATTAAATGCAATATACACAAAGGCTTTATGAATTGAAATAACTATGAATATAAGATATCGTGGAATGGTCAATAAATAGTCGAGGCACCTATTACTTGTGTTAATGGAATGACTTTTTACATTTGTTTGTGTTATGTTTAGTTGAAAAACGTAGTAACCTATTGGCTCTCGATAATTGGTTATTATAAAATGTAGCTATATCTTGTTAGATTTTATTGTAGTATGGTGATTTGAGTTCGAGGTGGTATTTTGTTTATCTTTAAAATAAAAACCATCTTGAATCTTCTTTCTAGTATTTTTCTTTTAAACTAGATTTTTTATACTATGGTTATGATAATAGAGGATTCCTTTTATTCATATTTTATACATATTAAATAAGCAAACCTTTAACAAATTCATGTTACATATCAATAGTTAGAATGGATTAATCTCAAAGTCATTTGGTTATAAGATCATTTTACCAAACTACCTTGTCATTATGTTTGCTATAACCAGGTTTGTTTACGGGCTAATTATCAAGAATTAAGTTTTTTGATATTGTTCAATTGAGAAATTATGGATGATGGAGAATAGGGTGCGTAGGAAATATGAACTTGGAGTTGAAACATTGATTGAATTTGGTTTATGTCATGGCAACGGTTCTAATTCAATTAAATGTCCATGTTTGAAATGTGGGAATCGTGTGTCAAATGAGGTTTCAATGGGTAGGTATCACTTAAAGTGTGGTTCTGACATGACGGAGATTTGACGACAGAGAATGCTAACAATCGAAGGGAGAATATGATGGAACAAAACAATGACGGTGATGATTTATTTAATATACTGAACATAGTTCAAACTACGCATGATCAATTTTTTGATGTGCCCAATATCTTTGACACTATTTTTTATGATTGTAAGAAGACCTTATACTCTAATTTTACAAGATTCACAAAGTTGTTAGCCTTAATTATACAACCTGAATGTTAGATTTGAATGGAATAATTCTAGCTTCTCAAAATTGTTATCCACAATTAACAATTTAGATACTCGACTATTAAATTGATAGTAGTTAAAAATCTAATCCTCGTACTTTCATAGTTTTATTACATTAACCCCATGGTCTTTGTATATTGTGTATTAATAGGGTTGTTATTTTCATCAGGTTATTTATCCACATGTGTGCAATAAATCGTATTAAATCTTAGGATATAATTGTGTTAACGATGTTATTGTTTATAGTTTTCGGTTACTAAAACTTATGTATCTTTTCTCTCAATGTATCAATTATAATTTTGAAACACTTGAATCTATAGTTAAATTTAAAAATAAAAACTGTTTTCTTTCAAAAACTACTTTTCTTTTAGTTTTTAAAACTTAGGTTGGTTTGTGAAAATATGAGTAGAAAAAGAATAACAAAACACAGAAACTTAAAAATAAAAATAGTAGGATTTATAAACTTAATTTTTAAAAATAAAAATAAAATGATTATACATTGAAAACTACTATTTGATCAAATCAATTCATTGTTTAAGAAAAATGGTTTTTATTTGTTTGTCACATTGAAAACTAATCTAATCAAATTCTTAATCATTTAAATTTACTCAATAATTTAAACACATCCATTGATTTCCATGATTAAAAATATAATTTGAAGTGATTTTTATAAAAGAAATAAATAAATAAATAAAAATATGAAGAAAACAAAAATGGGAAATTTCATTAATTAATCATTAAGAATAAAAATACTCATCTATGCTTTATCTTTCCAAATCTGACTCAATCCTCTCGTAATTAGTCGCCGGCTTTTCCTTTATTGTGTCCAACAACGGCCTCCACTGCCTCGATTTCCCCGCTGCCGTACACTTCCAATCCTCACACGGCGGCAGAGCGCCGGTTTTTGCGGCGGACTTTGCGGCGGCGGTGAGCCTTCTGGCCATGGAGGCCAAGTCGGCCAGAGAAACGTCGGGATGAAGAGTGGAAAAGGGGAGAATGAAATACACTTTTCCCGGCTGCAGGACGGCGTCGGGGTTCATCGCCGGGCTGGCGGCGGTGGAGACCAGCTGCGCCGCCGTGCAAATGAAGTACTCCGCCGGAGGGGGCGGTTTTCCGGCGACTTGACGGGCGGTGATGGGGCTGTGGAAGTGTTGGACATGGCCATTCAGGTGGACAACTTGGACTCTGTCGGCTGCGGCGGCGGCAGCGGCGGAAGATGATCGGCGGGAAATACAGCCACCCATTTGTGGAATTTTTTTCACTAAGAATTTTGAATATCTCTTGTTTTTGAGAGGATAGGGAAAAACAAAGAGAGTTACTTTGATTTATAATGAAACATATATATATATATATATATCAATTTTAAAAGAAATAGACTAAATTATAAAACATGCCCTAAACGTTGTGATTTGTGGTAAAAATACCCATAAGCTTTTAATACTTTAAAAAATATCCTCAAACTTTCAAAAAATGTTCAAAACTACCCTTGCAGTTAGTTTGGGATGGAAACGGTTGAAGTTTTGTTTAAAAAATACCCAAAAACTATTGAAAAATTTCATAAATATCCTTTGACTTAAAAAATGTTAAAAAATACTATTCATTTTTTACACCAAATTTCTTAGCATCCAAAAATAAAAACTAAAATTTTAAGTTAAAACATAAAATTTCACAAAATCTTACAAAATTCCAAAATAAAAAATTCTTCTTAAAACATAGTAAAACAGTAATTTAATTATTAATACATAATAAACTATTAACATACAACTTTCGTTCAAACATTTAAGTCCTAAAATTCTTTGGTGTTTCTATTATTCTCTTTATTATTGTCAGAGTCAATATATATTACTAACTTGTTCAACTTTATTTATTTATTTGTATTAAAGAAGAGATGAATTAAAATAAATAAATCAAAGAAGTATGACGATATTAATGATTTGTGTTATATATAACGATGAGGGTATTTTAAAAAACTTTTATAAAAAAGTTTAAGGGTAATTTTTAGACATTTAAGAGTTTAATGTTTCAAAAGTTTAGTGTGTATCAATAGTCAAATGTATTTTTTTTATTTGATTAGTTGCTGTTTTAGTATGTTTTAAGGAGAATTTTTTATTTAAAACTTTGTGAAATTTTATGTTTTAACTTTAATTTTTGGTTTTATTTTGGTTGCTGAGAAAATTGGTGTAAAATTTGGATCGATGAGAGTATTTTTTTATATTTATTTTAAGTTTAAGGGTATTTATGAATTTTTTAATAATTTAAAGGTATTTTTTAAACATAACTTTAACGGTTTTCATCTAAAACTAACGGTAAGGATATTTTTAGATCATTTTTGAAGTTTAAGGACATTTTTAAACTTATGAAAGTTTAGGGACATTTTTTTACACAAACTACAAAGTCTATGGGCATTTTTTTTTATAATTTAACCAAAAAATTAAAATAAAAGCCTAAAATTGTAATTATATATATATATATATATATATATATATATATCATAAAAGCCTAAATTATATATATGTTTAATTTAGCCACTAGTGTTATTTTAGGGGGTTTTCCCTTTTTCCATTTTAGTTCATTTGTTTTGACTTAATTATATCTAACTTGTCAATATATCTTAAAAGTAGCATATACAGATATCCAAGGAGTGAGATGAGAGGTTGACTTCCCGATTTTATTTTTAAAAATAGCAAAATAAATTAAAATATTTAAAAAAATATATAGTAAAGTTTTAAATTCTATCAATAGTAGAGACTGATAGACATTGATAGAATTTTATCCGTGTCTATCTTTGACAAAATCCATCATTTTACTGTATTTTGTAAATATTTTCAATATTTTGTTAAATAACTAATTTTATACATTAACACTTTGAATCTAAAAAAAAAAAGAGAAAAATTGCTCAAACTTTTTTGAGTGAAACAAATAATTATATATGAATAATGTAATTTAATTTTAAATGTTAAACTCAAACCTATTTAATATATCTTGACCATTAAAGAATAAAACTTAAATTTAAGAGAGACAAATTAAGCGGAGATAGGACGAGAATGAATGCATTGAAAAGTAGTATAACTTACAGGAACCAAATTGAAACGCTTTAAGAAATAGGATTTTTAAACGGCAAAACTTAATCCTAGAATTAAACATATGGACTTACCTCTTAAATAATTAAAATATCTTTTAATATAACACTTGGTTCCAACATTTATAGAAATAATAATTTAATATCTTAATTTTAACTTCATAAAATAATTTAATTAGTCAAAACTTAGTCCATATACTATCAAATTAGTAAAAAGAAAAAAGGAAAAAAAGGTTGAAGTGAAAGATAGAAACAAGCAAGAGAAGACAATAAGAGAAAGACAGGGGACTAGAATTTGTAAATTTTGGAAGATTGTGGGTTGAATAATTAATATTACGAACTTTTGGGGGAAATTTTGAAAGAGTCAATGATTTTGCTTGAAATATGATCGAGAATTTCGAGAAACATTTGGAAAAATTAGGATGGCGTAGAAGTGGGGCAAATGCATATTATATTATACAATACAATAAAAAATCATTCATATTCACGTTACATTTGGAAATATAATATAAAATGTCCCCGTGATCTAAGTTTTGGACGTGTTTGGATTGACTTTTTAATTGTTGAAAAATTAAAGTGAAATTAGCTCAACTATAACTGACATGACTTTTCATTCTAGAGATGATAGGTTTGGTCCAATATCTTCATAATTGTTGTACTCACGGTTTAAAACTTCCATCAAAATTTTTTTGATTTTGATTCGAAAAAATTTTGTTTTTCCCCCAATTTCGACGAAATTTCAGGATATTTTAAGAAAAATTCAATTTTTTTTTTGTTTTAATTAACTATGTTAACCTAATTTAAGTTTTTCAATATTTTGGTCGTGATTATACAAAATTTTATAGTTTTACATGCCAATGTCATTTTCAATTAGAGACTTAGCCTTCTTATGTGCTACTTTTTCTAATTTTCAACTTTTCTCAATTTTTAGCTTTATTTTTTTTTACCAAAAACTTTTATTTCTAAAGAAATTAATTTAAAGAAACCACAAAAAATAGTCTATATTTACTTTCAGCCCCTCTCAAACTTTTTTCATTAAATTTTCATATCATTTCACCTCAAAGCTAAAAGACGGTGATAAGTAAACCTTAGAGATTTGTAAAATTAGAAACCCAATTTGCGAGCCCCTAATAACAAATTCTAAAACCTCCAAATTAATTTGACAAAAACCCAAGGAAATGGATTAGATTTGGATTACCCTTTGATCGAAGACCAAAAGATAAGAAGAACTAGTTCCTCACCCCAAGTTCGAACACTCCACAAACAAGGTGATCAAACTTACTTGAATGTTCTTGGCTTGCAACCCTAATTCAAGAATTGCAAAATGGTGGCGATGAGACTCTGTCATCTACCAAAGAGTCTCCATTCAAGAAAAACCCTAAAACTTTAATTATAAAAAAACTCTCACTCCTAAAACAAACTAAAGGCAACGCTTAGATAGTCCCCCAATAAAACCCTAATTCATTGGAAAAAGACCAAATTATCTTTTTTAAAATGTTATTAAAAAAAGATAAAAAAGATAAAAGATAAAATTGAAAAATATTAAAAATACATCATAATTATTAAATAAAGTCTAATTAATAATTTGATGCTTGGCCGGTTCATATCAGATGACGTGAGTTATGTTTTCTTTTACAATCCATAACTTTTATAATTTTCGCATCATTTCATCTCAAAATACTTTTTATATTTATATTATTTTGTAAAAAAAAATTCCGTCTCCATTTAAAATTTCTGTTATCGCATCGTTTACACATACATTCACAATAGACATAGTATCTTATTTTATAGAAAACGTGATTAAAAATTGTCAATTATAGTTTAATCAAGCCACAATGAAAGTTTCATTCATTAATTATAACAATTTCCATAACTTTCTCGATATTCTCACTGATATTTTCATAAAATTGGGATCTCGATATTTCCATTATCATTGTAGGAGATTTCAGAAGTTGGCTTTATATTTTTCAAAGATAGTATGCCATTCAGTTGTCTCAAAGTCTTACCATCCGAGTTCAACGAAAGAAGATTTTCTTGTAAATATTTTATTTATTTTGCAGTTGAATTATATTATCCAATATCTTTTCTCTTTTGGTAGAGCGGCTTATGTTTTTCAAAGATCGTATGTCATTCAGTTGTCTCTAAGTCTTAAAATGTGGGTTTAACAACAGAAGATTCTCCTGTAAATATTTTTTTTATTTCGAAAATTTGTGGTTGAATTATATTATGTGATATCTTTTCTATTTTGGTAGAGGGGCTTATGTTTTCCAATTGGGTGTTATTTTCCTTTATGGATTTGATTATTTAAAGTAAATTATGAAACCATTTAGGGTTGCCGAATGTGATTATTGAGCTACCCGTTTGTGTCCTTCATGTAAGCCGCTTTTGTTCTTTGAGCAAAAGTTGTTTTGTTTTACGACCATTATGTTCTTGCTCGTTGCTCATTGTTCCGCTGGTGCAAGTTTCTTCATCTGTTGATTACAACATCTTGAAAATATTCACGGTTTAAGGAGAGCCTAAACAATTGTTGTTGAGAAGGGATTCTCAATCTTACAAGGAGCCTAAAATATATACAACCACGGAAGGGATTCTCTATCTTGGGGGAGCCTAAGCTCCATCAAGGAAGGTAAGTTTGCTTATTCAAAAGAAAGATATTATTATGAGAGGGAGTCTCACGTTTACCGTCAAAACTGAAGTGGAGACATTAATATTGCCACACTTAGGGGGAGCCCAAGCATGGGGATGGTGAGGGGAGCTCACACTTAGGGAGAGTCTAAGTATACTTGATATTTTATCAGAGAACTCAAAAAGTCATTTTGCTTTCAAGATTTTGATCGTCGCCATTTTGGCACACTAGCATTCTGTTTCACTTTCTCAATTCATACTAGATGTCATTTCATCCACATACAAATTTTCTAGTGCTTAAAGTTTGAGATTTTTTTTTTTTTTGGTATCTACAATTTTGAGAGTCTATTTTATACATGAGTTGTATTTATTTTATTTTTTAGTTTAGTTTTTGTTATCATGGATGTTAATACCAATACGTCAGTTCTATTTTCTTTTATTCTACTCAATGTTCTTCTAATTTGTTTCAAGATTTTAATTTGAAAAAAAAATAGTAAAGTGTGTGGGAGTCCGAGAGGGATGTGAGAGATTTAAGTTTTGGAGGGGAAAAAAGAACAAAAATAGTTTTTGGGTTATTTGATAAATGTGTTGATTATGTTTCTCCGTTGACATAAAATATTTAAAAAATAAATTAGCTAGATTTCTTGGTTATTTATAAAAATTTGAGTAATATGATAAATTTAGAGCCTAATAATCCAAATATAGAAGTCACATCATAATTTCGTGAAAAGTTAACAGAATTCTAAGTACAATGACCATATTAAGCTTTTTTTAAAAAGTTTGAGGACTAAAATAAACGTTTTTAAAAGTTTAGGAACCAGAATAGAACATGATACAAAGTTTAAGGATCGAAATAAGATTTAAACCAAAAATCAAAACGCCTTATGTAACGTGTATATGATACATATCATATACAACTTTTTAAAAGATATTGAGAATAGAAATGTGTAGTCCTTAAACGATGAAATAGCAAAAAACTCACTTAATTTGGGTTTTGCAACGACACATGATGAATTTTGCTTTTGATCAACAATTTTGCAAACATGTGAAATGATTGTTATTAAATTTCAATAGATTACATATGTACTTTCACTTATTTTTTCATTTAATTTCATATATGTTTAACTATAATACTAATACAATTAGGTATATAATTTCTGATTTGAATTTGAAGTCAATCTATTGTTTTCTTTTAGAATAAATAGAGCTTGAATAGACAATACAAATTGTAATATTTTGGTTCATGTCCTACCCAAATTTTCATTTAATTTCGAAGGAATTCGAGATCGGGATTAAGGTTAGGATGTGCAAGAATGATTCTCTTTATTTATTATTATTCTTTTAGAAAATTAATTTTTGAAAATTTTTATAAAAATAATATTATTCCGTGTGCTAAAATATGATTAAGATGCTCTCTCCCTGCTATATAAACAAGGATTCTCTTACCTCTTTCAAGATGAACATGATCTCCGGTTGCACACATGATGTCATCGCTCGTCTTGATTGCATCTAAAATTGAAAACAAACCATGTTGAAAGGACGTGTGTTTATTTGTGAGAATACTCGTCAATCTAAGAAGCAGTTCAAGACGAGTATATGATTACGTTACCAAGTGACAAGGGATATGCAAGGGAATGTTGGTGTCATGATGTCAAATCCAGATGTTAAATCCTAAACCGAATCCTAAACCTACAACTTTACATTAACTTAGAAAGTGAGATCAGACTAAGAGAAACGGGTCGATAGACAAGCCCATGAAACGTCTATGACGACAATGAACGTGTATGAATTTCCTGCACAAACATGGTTGTTTAAAAGTTTCATTTTTAAACTCGCATGTACGCATTCAAATTTTTTATTTTCCTATGGTATGGTCTCTTTCCTTCCCTTACTTTGCATCTTCAAAATCCATTTTTTCTCTATCTTTCAAAAAAAAAATTCATTTTATAAATAATTTTAAAATTATTCTCTAACTTTTTCAAACTTATCTCTCTAAAACTTTATGATTAAATTATGATTTTTGTTCCTATATATGGTTTAGTTCCATTCTTTTTATATAATTTTCACTCTTATATTTTTAATAAAAAAGAATTATTGTAAATGACAACATTATTGAAATATTTACAAAATATAGTAAAATGTTAGATTCTATCAATTATACTATCAATTATAGACAGTGATAGAAGTCAATCAGTCTATTAGAATATATATAAAAGATTTTCTATATTTTATAAATATTTTGATTCATTTTGTCATATTTAAAGATGTTCCTTTAATAAATTTTAAAATTAACCTCTAGGATTAATTTATTGTCGACTTTTACAAATAAAGTTAGACTCTACTAGCATTCCCTTCTCATAATTTCTATGGTACGAAAATTAATGTTATTATTTAACCCATTTCAATAAAAATAAATAAATTTTAGAAATTAAATTGAAAATTCATTAAGAATATAAAACTAAATTTCAACATTTATTAAAAATAAATCAATTAAATAAATATTTAAACTAAAGTTTATTTAGTCTCTTTCAACTTCTCTCTCTCCTATTCTTTTTCCAAAACAAATGTCTTGGAATTCATTTGACACTTGTACTATAAACCAAAAGAAGGTTTCCAACAATAATTAATGATAGCTTTTTAGGTTTGGAAGACTTGTGAAGACCCATGATATGTACTAAGTCAAGCTTCCACTTTGAAATGGGTAAATATTCATCTTGCTTCCAACTCAACCAAAGGAACTTATCTATAACCCAAAAGCATAAAAGTGTTTTTAGTTTTCCACATAAAAGTGATTTTTGTTTTCCACTAGCTTAATAATAGCAAACATGATTTGTGTTATGTTATATTTGAATGTACATGTCTCAATATGAAAAGCGAGTAGATTTGAGATGAGCAAGACGTGCCTCGAGATTAATAGCAAACCCTCATAGTTGAGAGTGAACACATTTGTTGCAAGAAAGGGTCAAGTGTATCGATACTTTAATTTGTCTGAGAGAAAGTTTATTAGAGGTACAAACAAAGTCCTACGTTAATTAAGAAAGATTTCTTTTTTTAGTTGATATGAAGTCTCGTAAAGTGAAACTAAAAGTAAAATCAATGATTACCTTCGTATTTACTTATAGTAAACGAGAAAAACACTTTTTGTACTCTCAAACCATATTTTGAGTTAGAAGACTTTTTGATTTCATATAAACCATTTCTTTGACTCAATAATGACCTTAGCTTTTTAATATATTTAAGTGGAAGTTGGGGGACATTGACCTAAAGTTGCTCCATTTAGTTCTATGATCCCCAAACCATGATGACTTTAAACTTAAATTAAAATATTAATGTTATATATATATATATATAGAATCACAAATATAGAGTTGAAGTATATTAAAGTATTGATGTAATTAAGCTTATCTTAATTCATTAGTTTAAGTTTTTCGATTGAAATTAGTGTAGGTTTTATCAAATTTAAAATAATAACAGTATTTAAAGGTCAATGTCAATTTGCTCATAAACCTAACATCAAGGTTTGTGGTTTTATTCCAACTTCGTGGTATTTGTGACAGCTCTTTCCTATAAAGTTATTCGTATGTTTTCATTTTAAACTTGAAATTTTCATCTAGAATTTAAAATGATAATGAAATAATATCGTTATTTTGTAATTGACAAGATCTTCCTTAGGTCAAATTCAATCGTCCATGCTCGAAGTTATACTAAAAAATACTACACTAGTAAACAAGGATTTCCTAAAACAATAATGAATATTGCATATTCTAGATCTAGAGCTAAAAAAAATCATAAATTTCAAAGTTGTGGGCATGAGAATCTCAACAAATCAAAACAATAACAACATAATTTACTAGTTTACACTCCTTTATAATTTACTAACTACATTACTTTCTTCAAGGAAACTCTAGGTTTTTATATCCATATCATATTAGCTTCAAACATAATGAAAAAAAATGCAGTCATAAAATAATTAAATAAATATTTTCACCAAAAAAAAAAAACAAATATCTTTAGGGTAAAGAGTGAGAAATGGAACCATCAACTTAAAAATCCTAATTATTTTAAATTTACATCTGTTTGAATTAACAGTCACTTTTTAATGTATTATAATATCTTTCTCAGTGTTAATGTTATAATCCAACCAACTAGAACGCTATATTGTATCAAAGTTGGAAATCATCCAAAATCCTATTTCATTACAATGACCCGTTATGCTTCACAAAATTATAAAAATTGAGTGCCTTCTTGAATTTTGTTCTAAGTTGTATTCATTTGCAAGCTATACCTCTTTGCTTTACATTTTTCGATATATGATTTCAAACCTAAACTAACACGCAAACGTACGACTATAACATCTCGAAAACTCGACAAAGTATAACTTTAAACGTATATACATTTTGTAACTTCTTTTTGGGGAAGGGGAGGGATTAATTTGATATGGTATTGCATAGGCAAATAAGGCAAGAATGTTTGCTTTAATTAACCATGAGATTCAAGTTGCTACTACTTCTATAATGCCTATATGCTACTGCACTGTCATCTTTTACAAAGTGATGACCCACAAAATGCCCCAAAATGGATTAAATAAAGAAAAAAAATCACATCAATTCACTATTCTTAAGGAAGCAAACTCCACTCAGTTAGCTTCCTTCCCTCTCCCTCTCTCCCTCTCTCCCTCCCTCCCTCTTTCCCTCCTATCTTCAATCCCAACAAACAATGGTGGCTCTGTTTTAGCATTCTAGATGTGTCATTTCTCGACTTCTAAGCTTTCGTGGTAAGAGCGGATGGGTGTGTTCGAAGCAACAACTGATATGATCAAAGAATATCAGGTCAAAAATTTTAGGCTGAAATGGATGAGTAGTTGGAGAAGAGATTCAGAAGGTTATTTAGAGCCTCAGGATAGAACTTCCTTGCAAATAAGTAACATGGCCTCTGTACACCATTCCACAAACATGGCCATCTTTGCACTTCCTTCTGCACAAGCTCAAAAATACAAAATGTTTAAAAGTTCGTCGTTGTCCAAGACTTCATAATAGGTTATATAAACATAAAGATTCAAGATGTTTTGGAATGAACATACCCTCTCGTCACTCGTAACATGTACGCTAACATCGATCGACTGCAAACAGAAACATCCAACACAATGATAGCTAAAATGTCCGTCTTTGTAAGGTGTCATCAATGTGTACACGAATTAGAGAGTGTTGGGAATCATACCGTGATATTTTGCAAAAGTTCGTAGGTAACATCTTGAGCACCATACGATTTTGGATGCCACTTTCTTTCAGACCAATCAACGTGAGTAATTGACCAGTTTGCTATCCCTCCAGGGTCTGTCATCTAGACAACAGAAAAAAAGTGACATTCAGCTTGAAATATGCAATATACACGAGATAGAGACATAATATTTAGGTAAATTCTTACATGGAAAAAGGTGGGCAAATAATGCTCATCTGCAATGCAATTGTGTCCCTCCAGACCTGGCTGAAATAACCAAGACATTCTCATTAGTCATTACTTTGTAGTCATCTCACTATCTAAGTTCTATTTATCAATGATTTCCCAGCATAAATACATATTCTATGCATACTTATTTCAAGTAATACATGGCTCCGGACAATATAGTGTTATCACTAAACTGAAAATACAATTCACCTTGCAATAATCTCGAAATTTTGAGTAGTAAAGATTATCGGCCACAACAATCAAAGCGTGTTGTCGCTTCATTGAGAACCACTGTATAAAAATTTTCAAATATTTAGATTGTGAAGCCACATGAAGAACAGTTCTTTTTTTTTCAAGGATAAGCACTATGCCTTAAAGAAAAATTTCATATAATGCCCAGATATTGACCATGAATGAAACAAAACCAAACAGACCATAAGGAAGGTTGATAAAACTTATGAAGCAACACAAGAAGAAATGATTACTTCAAAGTTTAAACATTAAATAGCTAAAGGTGATCTAGAAAGTGATAATGTTATTGTAGACAATTACTATACTCTTCGTACCTGAGCACCTTTCCTGAAGTCTTTCATCTCAACTTCAGGTAACATGTGCTCTGAATATCTCCCGTTTCCATGTGGACCAGGATCGTTAAAGCTGAACACAAGAAACAATGATATATAAGGCATCCATATTTCTAAGTCAACATTGCATAAAAGGTACCTCGTCCTCGTATTACTCACCAATCCACGTAGCTCATATTCGTATTGATCAAATACTGGTAAATATAATCAAAATTGTGCAATGGTACACAACTGCAATTCCAGATAAAATAAATCAGTATTGTAACTCGCAAAAGTAATCATGGAAAAATAAAACCGACTCTTTATTTAGGCCACCTATCAGAAAGTAAAACAAAGTGCTGATTATCAGGATCATGGAGAGCATTTGCTAACAATCGTCTCTCTGCGTCGACCATGGAAATTTTACCCCAAATGACCTGAACATTCAACGAGTTCAACAAACCAGTACAAGGTGCTTAGATCGGTGATTGATAGTAGCACTAGCAGTTACAGTCGCTACTTCAACAAACAAAGGGAAGAATAATTCATGCAAATAAGGATATAATTGTAGAAATGATGTTTTCATTCTGAAAGTTGAGTGTAGACCTCATTGCTATGAGTTTCTCGACCAGCAAAGTAACGGCTAACATGCACTGGCTTTTCCTTAGACGCGTGGACATAAACAGAGAATTTCCCTTCATGGCCCTGACAAGAGTTAGGAACAGTTTCAGCTGAAAACATAATAATACCTTTACCAGCATCAGATATCATAGGTTAATATATGAGATTCAGATATTACTTCAGCAGATTGCTCTCCATGATTACCAAGAGGCGATAGCTGACCATGGATGAAAATCATATGCTAAATCCTCACAAGCATTTGAGAACAAGAGATCTTAGCATATACCATCCTATTAAACTAGATGCATTACAATTTCAAACAACTCAACCCAACTCTATCAAACAGTAAAGAGACATGAGATATTCCCACGTTATCTAGGTTGTATGTAACATTGATCACATTGATTATGTTTTTTTGCTAACATGTGACACTTGCCAGGCTTAGGCATTAGAATCCGGTGAGATGAGAGAATTGAAACTAATGCAGAACATGTTTTCCAACATGCAGAGTCCAAACGAATATATTAAGGATAAATATCATAAAAAATTTAAAAGTCACAGTAGTCGATGATAACTGCAGCACCAGTGCACCACAGACGAAAGCAAATAAAATTAGTATACTTTCGATGAAAAATAAGCACTGCTTGAAAATCTAAAAAACATGGTACAGAATGTATGCAAATACAGAAACTTACATGAAAAAACTTATCCCATAGCTTCTCAAAAGGCAGGGAACCAGGAGTCAAGAATAAGAATGCAATTTTGGGTGTATTTGCTGTAACAAATGGTGTGTTCAAAATTTCTCTAATAACAATACGTGATGCGATCTCAGCATCACTGTATTCCCTTGCAGGTACTGGTGGGAGCCAGTCAGTAATAACCTTGCAGCCCTTAGAAGAAAATATGTAACAGGCAGCTGTGCCACTAGGTGGATAGATATAGGCACATATTAGGAACACACTGACCATTGAAACCAAGATAATAATCCATAACGGCCTCTTGGTAGTACGAGGCCGAGGACCAGGCAAAATTTTCATATCGCCCATGTCTATTTGCCACTTTTGACCTGTCTTCATCTAGAACATATGCATTACTACTTCATATATAAATTGGTTTCAATTGTGTCCACCACAAGGCAATGATCAATACTTTCTGGTCTTAGAAAACCACCAATCTGATTCTCAATTTCAGTGATGTTAAAGAATCTGCAAAGTGAATACACAAATTGATCCATTAGGAGTTGAAGAAATCATCAAAATGGTCAAAACTTGCATCACATAAGCTATAATTATATGATAAAAAATAACATAAACTCTTCGCATGCACACTACAAATATCTATAAACTAGCTCTTATCTTTCGTTTGGCAGTGTCTCATGTTCCCTACTGTGGTTCAATCATTTCTTGATGAGAACAGCCTCCACTCAGATGAACAAAAGAATACGAACAAATAATACCAAAAAAATAAAAAACAAAACAAAACAAAAAAAAAAAAAAAAACAAAAAAACAAAACCAAAAAGAATAAAAAGGAGCCTATTACAAGAACTACAAAAAGAAAGGACTAGTCGTTGAGAATAAGAGATATTTAAGAAACAGGTTCCCAAGAAAAAGGCCACTCCAGGAGTATCTTTTATTCTCATCAGTATCAGTACAATGCTATGTTTCTTACCAAAACCAAAACAAAAAAAGTGAGTATCAAAAGAATTAGGTTAAAAATTAATTTTGGTCCTAAACTTTCACAATAATTTTGGTTTGTATCGATTTAGTCCTTATACTTTCAATTTTGTATCAATTTAGTCCTTGAACTTTGGTATGTAACAAGTTAGTCCTTGTACTTTCAATTTTGTAACAGTTTAGTCCCCAATGTTTAAAAAATAAATCAAAATTTGATGTCAATTTTTATTATTTTATAATGTAGACTTTGTATTTTATAAAATTATTGAGTCTCTAATTAGTTTATTGGTTTATTTATGCAAAAAAGATTATCAGATTTTCGACTAACTTCTATAATGGGTAAATCGTTAAAAATTTTAAAGTACAAAAACTAAATTGTACATAATAAAATTTAGGAACTAAATTGTTAAAAAAGTTGAAAGTTCATGGACTAAATTGTTAGAAATCAAAGTTCAGAGACTAAGTTGTTACTTCTATGAAATTTAGTGACTAAAATTGATTTTTAAACAAAAAAAATAATTCGAAGAACCCTTTAGAACACACACCATATATGAAAGAACTATATGATGAAGCAATGAAACATACAAAACCATCTCCGAAGGAAATGACAAAAAACACTCGAGTTGGAGCCTATAGACGAGAAATAATAGAACAAAACTCATGAGCAAGAACCTCAGAAGAGAGGCTACAAAACATCAGAACCCCAGATATAAAAAAGGCTGTTACCAAAATCTGAGAAATTCTTTCAGTTTCGTTCCAACCAAACACTCCCAGGAAGAGTTGTATTAGGCTATTAGCATTTAGCAATATGACCCTAGACTTCCTGATGCAGACACAAAAAAGATTGGTGATGGTTTGCGAAGGCTTATTTTACCAAGCTTGGGAAGACAAACTGTAATCCAAGAATTTGGAGAAGTTTCCACCAAACATTGCCTGAAAGGATGTGAGAATTTATGAATGGAAAAACTCGGATTCCTACTTCAATATTTTGTCATTACTCATTAGTACAAATTCCTCCACAAGAAACCAACCAAAAGGAAGACATACAGTTTTAGGATCATTTGAATTGCCAAGGGCTCAAACAATGTAATTTAGGGAAAGAAGAATAGCAGGCTGGTTGGAAGATTAAAAAATAAAAAATTGCAAACATTGATTTGTTCAAATATGCATTTGTGTGATCTCATTTGAAATAGAAACTAAAACTAAGTTCTTCGGGCTGTTTTAAGATATCTTTATTTTATCTTTGATCTATAGTGTCCAATTTTAGAAATCTAGCCAACTTAAAACTCTAAGTCAGGTTCTAACTGCATATCAATTTATAACTGATCAGTAAACCACTGGGCATGAAGTCGGTGAACCAATAAATTGTCAACCCCATTTCACTTCTTATTTTCGAAATTAGGCTTGGACGAGACAAAAATAGTTCACAAAGACCAAGAGATATTTGGAAGTAATTTTGAAGTGGTTAAAATCCCTTTTTTCTTGTTTAAGAATTTTGATGGTATGAAAGTTGTATTTAAAATTATAAAACAAAACATTAAAGTGATTTTAAATGATTAAAAGTATATTTGGGACTGATTTTGATTAGGACAAAAGTGATTTTAACCGTTTCAATATCATTTCCAAGCATGCCACA
>JBBPDJ010000019.1:10962231-10975059 GCA_037974625.1 Cucumis cinereus
AGGGTTTATAGTATAAGGATAAGGTTGGGTACCTTATCCTGGTAACACTATGGATACGACCCACTTTGTATTTGATAAAAACACAATGATCTAATGTGTTCGTGTAGGTGACACGCATGTGTGGGTATCCTATGCAATGAGTTTGCATAGGACTGGACCACGAAATAGTAACCACTAGATGTAACCCCGTTGAGTAGTTAGATTTCTATTTCAAATAGGATTACCTAGACAACTTAGTCTTAATCTTGAGTGTATTATGAACTCTTGTTCACGAGATATTGTCCTTTGATTTGTATGGGTGAGAGTGGTCTGTTTGCCGACTCAATAAGCCTACCATTTTGGGGACAAGACCGAGTGGGGAGGTGGGAACATAATCACACAAGATGGAATTCACTCCTTCTCGACTTTAGGGTAAGTGGATGAGTGTTCCCTTAATTGGTGTCTCCGAGACTTGAACATAGGGCCCTACCCTCTCTATGACACGAGAAAAATTTCTGCTTATTGGTTGGACCATAAACATGTTGTTCATTAGAGGAGCATTAGTATTTAAGGACCAAGAAGTAACCCATGGGTAAAACGGTAATTTGACCCAACTGGAGTTACGAATACTTGTGAAGGACTAACTTGTTGTTATTGGTCTACATCCATGGACATAGAAATATATCTACAGTGAGAAGAGTTCAGATGTGAGTCTTTAGTGGAGTGTACACACAGTTAACGAATATTGATTAATGTGGTTAATGAGTTAGCCAATTAATCATATATCGTTGTAGCTTCTGATCTGTAGGTCCATGAGGTCCCCTTTCTAGCTCGTAAAGAGTAATGAGGTTAATATATCTTAGATATAATTTGAAAAAATTGACTAAGAGAATTAGTATAATGTATGGTGATACATTATAATATAAAGTTTATATTTTAATTAATCTTTATAATATAAATTTTAATTTTTTATTTGATTCAAAATTAATTAATGAGAGAATAAAATATTTGAATGAGTTCAAATATTGATTTAATGTGAATCAAACTCATGTTAAAACTATAGATTAAAATTAGTGCGTATATGATACATATTAGAACAATAGATTATGAGAGGATTTAGTATTTGAATGTGATTCAAATATGGATTTAATTAAATATAAGGTATTTAATTTAGAACTTAACTAATTAGAGAATTAATGAATAGTTTAGTTTAATTAGATTTAATAAAGTAGATTTAATTAAATTAAAACTATAGGTTATATGAGAGATATTCATTTAAATATGATTTAAATGAAATATTGATTAAATATGATTTAATTAATTTTATTTTAATTTAATTAATTAATTAATTAATTAATTAATTAAATTTAATTTTAATTAAAAATAAAAATAAATAACTCCCATTGGGATTTATTATTTTGGAAAGTCCCCACGTTTTCCCAATTTTTCTCTAAACTTTCTTTCTTCATCCTGAAGAAGGGGAAGAGCAGAACGGTTCTGCGTGAGTGTGTTTTTTACAAACAACCGACAAATTGCAGAAGGTCTGCAGAAAAAAAAAACCTCTCTACTTTTCCTCCAAAATTCCCAAAAGAAAAATCTTAATTTGTTCGCACAAGCAAAACCTCAATTATTCAGAGGATAGGTGAGGCTCCAACTGGTGGTGGCTACAATTTGGAGTTTTTGTAGAATTTAGAGACGACAACGAGAGTGACTTTTTTTTTTCCTTTGCTGTTTTGTATACAAAAAGCATGTTTAGTCTATTTAATTCAGTAAAATGTTTGTCATTTTTTCCCCCAATGTATGGTATTTAAAATTTCCCAAATTAAAATTGAGAATGATTCTGTAATTTTTCCGCTGCGATGGATTTTTCTCCCATCAATAGTGTTCTCTTCTTCCTCATCCATATCCAATCTTTCCATCAACATCTCCATCTCCTTGAAATAATCGTCTACACTCTTACTCAATTGGCGTAACGCCTGAAGTCTTTGTGCACAATCTCTCAAGTAATGTTTTGGCACAAACCGACTCTTAATGACTCTAGAATTCTAGTCAAACCACAAAAAACCAAAACGAATGAAGCAACAACGTCCGACAATATCCCATCCCCCCACACACGCACACACACCTACTTTTTTATTTCAAACTCAACACAAACAACATCAATTAATACTTAGTTACATTCATGACTTTAATACCCAACTTTAAAAGCATTTCGAAACCACAAAAAACCAAAGGGAATGCAACAAAAAAAAAATGACACTTAGGAACATTCATGACTTTACTACCCTAAACAAACTTTAAAGTAATTCATAAAACACAAAAAAGAAAGAGAATGCAAACACAACGACGACTAACACTTAAGAACATTCATGACTTTACTACCCTAAAAAAACTTTAAACTTTAAAGGTCATCAACATTCTTAATAACTCTAATACTTGCCTTGTAACTTATTGCACAAACTCTAACTAAACCAACCAAGGTTATTTATGCTATTCTAAAATATTTTTATGCCCAAAGTCACATAAATAATATTATGCTTTAATCATTAAACATATATATGTTCAAACGTCTCTAGAAACATACTTATATCCACAGACCTGAATCACATAATAGCATTTCAGCAAGTTATATATTATAAAATCAACACAGTGAGCATCCAAGCGTACTCAACCATATCATAACACATTAAAGTAGCAAGATAACCTAAGCGTTTTAAAGCGCTTCTAAATTAAATCGAAAAACTCCTTAAATAATGAAAACAAGGTTCCAGTTAGAACTTAGTTTGGAGCCTTAATAGCAATCGAAAAGAGAGTGCATAATAAATGAACCTTAAACCATAATTCTAACACTAGGAATCAGTTTCGAATTCAAACAGAGAGTCACCGAGAATTTTAAAATAACTTACAGCACCCAAAGTTAATTCAAAATGGGTTAAATAGAGCTGCAACAACCCTAAACCCTAAACTCTAATGTGCAAATAATTCCAAAATTATTTTGAATTTACAAATAAGAGCTTCCAAGCACTATGGACAAATCTAAAGGACCTTAAACTAGTTCGAAAAGGAATTATTCAGTAGAAAAAGAAAGACCAAAAGTACGAAAAATTTACCCATTAAGAATCACAAATATTCGAAGACGCAAAAAGCTAACAACAATGAAGAAGGCCCACAGTGGCACGCCGTGGTCTTTGATGGTAGTGAAGGGTTTGCTTGGAACGTCGTACTTGTGTGGTCGCCTGGTCTTCGAAGGCAAAAATCGGACGACAAAGAAGAAGCTGCACCGTTGGTTGCGTAGTTTATCATGGGTGGTCGTGGAATGTCGTGCAAGGGAGAGTGTTGTTACATAGTCTATCAAGGGTGACAGTGTGGGTCATACGAAAAAGAGAGAGTGTTTATCGTGAGATGGGAGGAAAAAAAGGTTTCTTGTGCCTTTGGGTTTTTTGCTTTTCTCTTTATGTTTTATTTTTTAATGAAAAAATGTGGGGGAAAACTAAAATAAAAGGGAGAAAATTTCTTGACGGTTTAAAATCGTCAAATAATTTCTAAAATTAAATTTGAGAATTTTTTTTATTTTCATTACTCTTCTTAACATTTTTAAACCGTCAAGAATATCTATATATCACTTGACGATTTAAAACTATTAAAAACTAATGTGAAAGCGTGAAATTTTTCCAAAAATTCGCCCACCTATGCTTTTTCATCAAAATTCTTGACAATTTGTCTTTAAAATCACTAGTTTCTTCGTGTTTTGACCAAAAGCTGTCAAGAATGAAAAAAACCAAACGTTAAGAAAGCCAATATATCTAGTAGTGACCACAGACTATAATAACCTAGTCTGCATCCCTAAACACCAAACTTTATCAATTTCACATCCACTGGATCTAGATATTGTGTTCAATTGTTCATCTTATTCTTAAAAAAAATGAGATAATGCATGCCATTTTCTTTTCTTTTACAAAAATACTGGTAATTTAGATTTATCAAAGTATATATGATTATATATACACACGCATGCCAATTTCCTATTGCAACAATGTAGTAAATGGTTCTTGTTATTATTAATTGACTAAATAATATTTCTTTTCCAAATGATCTTATATTTAATTTAAATATAGAATCTTGAAGATTTAGATTTGATTCCTTGAAATGTGGAAGATCTTTTGTCCTATTAGGAGATTCCTAATATCTTTACAAAAAAAATATTAAGATATTTAAAAATATTTTATTCTTAAGATAATTCTTTTGAGAACCTATAAATAAGTGAACCACGGTTGAAAGGGTGTTGAACAAGATTAGAAAAGGGAAGAAAGTTTGATGGCTAAAGTTCTCTAAAAGGTACGATGCTTGAAATTTTAATATTTTCCATTCATTATGCATACTGTAGGAGTAATGTTGATTGCTCAGTCATTAACTTTATGATAAAGAAGAGTCTCATATATATATATCAGATCTGTCAACTTGTAATAAATAGATATATAAGAGCAGTGGTCAAATAATTTACGAATATCATAAAGTTTATCTCAAAGATGTATTCTGAAGTCGGAGCCTTGTTATTGTTGCTACTGTATGTGTTTTGTTGATCTTCTGGTCTATAACTTCATAAAAAAGCTGAAGTGTTACTGTGATAAACATATAATACACTGTGTGTATATGATGTCAACTGTCTAGCCATTGACAGTGTGAAGAACTTGCATTACAAGAGGTGATAGAATTAGGGGGAGCCTAATTATTATACATCAAGTGTTAGATACACGAGGTGCCTGTATTCAACCAGATAGGGGGAGCCTATCTAAATACAGTATCTCATTCGATAAATCAGAGGAGCCTGTATTTTAGAGATGTTAATGATGCAGAAGTGATTGTAGTGTTGCTTGAGTCTGTTGAGCTATCTAAGCCAATTGTTTAGATTTTAACAACTTTCTCTCACTTGATTGTAAGCATACAAACACTTGTTAATTATTAAAACATTGTTCTTTAAGGCATACGTGCCCCAAGAGATAAGTGGTATCCACCGAACTGAACTATCAATTTCTCGTATTCTCTATCTTATTATTTTATGCATCCTATGTCACTCGTTTAGTTAATAACTATATAAATAACTAAGTGATTACTGAAAATTGAACCTATTTTCTTTCTCCGTTCTAAATTAAAACCCTAACTAACATGCTTCTGATTTGTTGTTTAGCTGACAAATATGAAGTCAACTTTGTAATCAACTTTAAAACTTGAACTTCAAGTCAATTTTATTTTTATTACATTTGACCAACTTAACTCTATTCTACTAACATATGCTCTACCTTTTCTTACGTAGACCACAGTGGATTATCTAATTAATCAAAAAGTTGTGGATGATATATTTTTTACTATGGTATGTTTTTTAATTTTGTTGTTTTTAGAAGTTTTAATTATACAATAGAGGTAGAAAATACATTTTCAATTATAAAATTAGAAAAAGATCATATGTTATAGCATGAATATAAAACTGGCTTATTTACATTTAAAATTGAAAAGTTTATGAGACAAAATTTGTAGTAACTTTCTTTTGACTCAAAATAAAGATCATATATTATAGCATGTCATATATTATAGTATTGAAATTATAATATATTATGCTAACAACAAATAATCTTGTTAGCATATCTTAGTTTGATATAATTTTGTACTATCAATCTCGAGCTCCAAAATTCGATCCTCCACTTCATATATTGTAAAAAAAAAAAACTAACAAATGAAACAATAATGATAACGAAAACAAGAAAAATAACAACCACCGTTATAGATAACAATAACTAACAATATATAATTGAAGAACTTATCCTATAATAGGAACATATTTTTTAGTCCAAAGTGAGTCTGGCACAGTAATATTGACATGCACTCTGTTTTTAGAGGTTGGAGGTTCAATCCCACAACCCGCAATGATAGATTCAATTGACAATAGACTAATATCATTGATGAACTTTGGATATAACTAGTGATAGGAGTTTAGTTAATCACTCATAAACTCCATTCACAACTCAAGTGTATAAGTAATGTAACTTACCATATCATTGAGAGACGATAATAAAACTATAAACTTAGTCAATATCCGCAACTAAAAAAGAAAAAAAACTACCAAGATCCCCTAAAACATGAAAGAAATTACAAAGACCACATTGTTAGACTAAGAATGTCAACAAACCAAAAATTTAATTGACGAATAAAACTTGATCAAATGAAACATGCATTTATATAAAAAATTACATGCAAAAGATTGAAACTAATAAAAAAAAATGGTTTGAAGAATTGTTATTTGATAAACTGTTTTAACTTATTAAAACAATCCAAAATAAAACTACATAGACGAACATTGATTAAGAAAAATAAATTAATTTGGGATGGAATTATGTATTAGTGAGGACTTTTAAGAAATTTCAGTTAGATTTTAATTTGCAAATAATTTTCATATTTTGTTGTTGCTAACACAATTATTATCCATCCAACTTTGCTCTAAAGAAATAAATTTCTACAAAGCAATTAATTAAATTAATTTACATTGTTAGATACAATTAAAGAAATTCTAACCATGCAAAAAAATATATATACCATAATTTATTTGAAAAATAACAATCATTAAAATTTCCTTAATGTCATTAATTTCATCATTAAAATTTTCTTAATGGCACAATATTTTTGTAACTGAATTTGATCAACTACAACCTTGCAAAAATGGTCACCTTGTTTTATCTATATATATATTAGTCTTCTCCAAGAACCCTAATACAATGTTCAAATAAAATACAAACTCTGTTGTTATATATGTAATCTTAGCCATTTTGCATTATAGAATTTAAAATGTCCAAGATTTTTCAACCTTTTTGCCTTCTATCTCTTCTTTTTATAGCAATAATAAGTAAGTGTCATGGATTATATTAATTTCTTTTTCATTTCAACAAATTTTAGATGTAGTCTTTGGTTTTGAGAAAAAAGAGATAGTTGTTTCGTTTACTTAATGATATTTAAATAGGGTTCGATTAAGATCGTGATCCTAACAAAATCTTATTTTTCTCGATTCAATTTCTCTGCCTCTAAACTTTTGTTCAATTATTTTTCTTGAGTTCAACAATTATAAAGTAATGATCAAACGATGGAACGGGATACAAATCCTCGACTTAACTATCAAGCAAATATGCTCAGATTAAAATCTCTTCCATTGTTTTTATTTTCTTTGAGTTATATGTGTATGTAGTGTATCATTACTCACAACACATATAATCTATTTTCATAACCCATTTTAATGGATAGTGATAGTGATGGTTGAATTGTTTATGAGATATGTATTTGATTTTACAGATTACTAATCAAATATCGTAGATAATTAAGGTTTATGAAAAAAATAAAAAAGACAATAAAATAATTTTTTCATTCATTTTAATTTCATAATCTTTTAAATTTCATGGTGATGAATAACAGGCACAGTGACCCCAGTGGTGGGAATTAAGAACATATGCAACGAAGGGCTAGGACCATGTGGAACCAACTGCGATACAAGATGCAAAGCGAAGCATGGCCCAAAAGAGAACCCTCAGGGCAGCTGTGATCAAATCGGGAACGTAGCGTTGTGTTATTGCCTTTACAGCTGTGATTGAATGGGGGAATGAAGCTTCCACAAAACTACATCTCTGCACTAGGGTGTCAAGGGAAAGTCCAAGAGCGATTGTTGTCAGAGTAATTATTAGGTGCATTCATGCTCCTAATCTCTCTACCACATAAAAACAAGAGTTAAAAGTTATTTTTTTTAAAAAAGTAACTTTTAATTTAAATTTTCTGTGGTGGAAAAATGTGGAAATACCTAAACAGGTGCATTTGCGATGCACCCATGTTTTTTTCATATTGTATGCTAAGACAGTTACTTAAATAAAAACAATATTTTTGTTCGAGCCCTAAGTAAATATAAAAAAACTCATAAGTTTAAAATAAAAATTGTCTGTTAATAGTTCATAACGTTATGAAATCATCATATCATAAAATTATAGTAGAAGCGTCAGTCATAATAGTCCCCAATGGCGGCATGATCACAGGTCCTTCGAGTAACTTTCTATTAAGGATATTCCTTATGTTATATCAGTCTTGTCATATCACACATGCTATGATCCCGTAGGAACACACATAACAGTCTAGTAAATCTGTATAAACACACATATCAGTCCAGTGAACCAGTAGGAATACACATATCAATCCAGTGAACCCGCAATAAACTCGTAGGAACACACATATCAATCTAATGAACCCGTTGAACACACATACACACAAAGTATACTGGCATAACAAACAAAATTAACCATTACCATCAATCCAAAACATTTTTTATCTCAGTTAATCTCAGTCCATACCGTCATAAACATATCACATGAAATTTTAATTAGTCATGCTTCAAGATTTTCCCTAATAAACCATAGATCACATCAGTTATACCGTCAATCTCAATCAATTCAGCTCATCACATGATCCAATTAGTTCAACTAATCAGTTAATTTATCACATAATTCAGTCGGTTAAATCATCACATAAATCACTCGGGTAACTCATCACATAAATCGGTCAGTTAACTCATCACATTATTTAGTCTGTTAACTCATCACATAATTCAGTCGGTTAACTCATCACACAACTCAGTTCAATTCAACTCTTCACAGAATTCAATTCAATCCAACTCATCACATAATTCAGTTCAGTTCAACTCTCGTCACATAATTCAGTCCAGTTCAACTCATCACATAATTCAGTCCAGTTCAACTCATCACATAATTCAGTCTAGTTCAACTCATCACATAATTCAGTCAATTCAACTCATCACATAAGTCAATCAGTTCAACTCATCATATAATCAATTATTAATTAAATCTAATCTTAATTCTTTAATCCTTACCAAATTTGTAGTTGAAATTTCAATCCAACTTATTGGACAATCCACAAATTAATCCAAAAAACAAATTCCAAATTATCCTTCTAAACCAAGAAAACTTTCAATTTATTCCTAAAATAAATCTTTAATTTAATTTTCAATGGGTCTCCAAAAAAAACCCATGATAAAAAACCACCAAATTCACCCAAAACCAATCGATGAGCGACCGGACGACGATAGCAAATCGCCCCAGCTAAACTCATGGCGGCGCGACGTCAGCATAGAGGAGAGAGAGAGCGGTGGACAGCTGGGCGATGGCGACGACGGCTGTTCGAATTGGCTCAGGTTTTTGGTCGACAAAAACCGACAACGTGTCAACGATGGCGGCCCGCTTGGTGGAGGTCTCGTCGGAGAAGGTTCATGGTGCGGCGGCTCGCGGAGGAAAGCGGTGGCCGACGGTTGAATTTGAAGAGAGAGGGGTGGGGCGGCGCTCACGAAGGAAATAGAAGAAAAAAATTTCTTTTTTTAATCTGACACGTTTTTTGAGGCCCATTAAATATATATATATATATATTTATATCATTTATAAGTTTATTTGTACGAATATTTTAGTTTTGAAAACTATTTGGAAAAGTAATGTTGTTTTCAAACTATTTAGACAAATAGAGGTGTGCTTTGTTGCTCTCCTATGTTTCGGGTTGAACTCAAGACCTATAAGAGAGAAGAATTTTCCTCTATCCTATTTCTTGGGTTGAACCCAATACCTTTTTTTTAATTTTGGGTTGAACCCTAAATAAAAATTTTGTAACTTTTCTTCATTTTTTTTAAATTTCTAACTAAGTTTCCTTGCATTTGTAACTAAATTAAGATTATGTAACTTTTCTTTATTTTTTTTTAAAATATTTAAGTAAATTTATTTGTATTTGTAGTTAAATTAAGATTTTGTAAATTTTCTCCACTCTTTTTTTTCATTTTTAAGTAAATTTCTTTTTATTTGTAACTAAATTAAGAGTTTATAACTTGTAACTAAATCAAGATATTTAAATGAAAATTTTCCTACCCGACCCATATTTTTAAAAGTGATTGTATTAGACTTTTTTTTATAATAAATAATTTGTAATTGTAAAAAACAAAAAACATATCTAAAGTAAAATGTTTCTAATGTTTTATATTCATTTAAAAGTTACAAGAAAATCAATGTGTTCCGCAACCCGGACGTCTTTGATTTTGAGCGGGTTGTCGTCGTTGACTTTGAACTATATGTTGATCTTGCTCCTGTTGACTCTGACTGAGTTTTCGTTGGTACTCTTGTGGCTCTGATCGGTAGGTGCTTCATAGTACATGTATTCATTATGTTCTCCACGGTCGCGTTTGTGCCTATACATGTATGAATTTGATGGACCAACATCCATGTATGAAGACGATGGATCGATCCCAGAATCAAAATATCTTGTACTGGCCACTGAAGCAAATGACCCTGGGCCAAATGCTGGCATCATTATCGTCGGACTACCATAACCAGTTTGACTTTGTGTTGTGTCATATGAGGCATTTCTTCAACATTTTGTTCAACCTTATTAAGTTCAGGTTCTTCCACTCGAACACGTCCTCTATGAATTGGTGCAGGTACAATAGGTACATCATACATATAGTGTATCTCCTCCATGTACCTCGCATTATTATTGCATATCTCAATGACTTGTGGATCATTACAATATCAAGAAGTATATCGTTGTTTGATCTCTGTGAATTGTTGAAAATCATTAGAAAATACTTAATTTAGTGTCTAATTTAATGTGATTAAAAAATATTTAAATATGTACCAGATGACCAACAGTTGGTCCTAGTCGACTGATGTAGAGCCTCATAATATTATTATACATTCTTGAGTTACATATCTATAAAATTGTTGAATCGAAGCTCCCATCGTAATTAATCTTCTTCGAGCTTGCCATCACACTATCAGATGTGCGACCTTCTCTAATCAATCATTAGTTCTAGGTCGATATTGTGCAAAAGTGGCTCAGTATTGCATTCTGATTGGATATCTTGCTTGAAATCGAAATGTCTAATAATCCTATCAGGATAATACCACTCACACTACTACAGAAAAGAGGTTACTTGACAGTGAAAAACTGTCAAGTAAAGGATTACTTGACGGTTTTAAATTCTTCAAGTAATCTAGTGTCAAGAATAAACATTTTTTTCTTGACAGTACAAAATTGTCAAGAATAAGAGTTTACTCAGTTATCCACTGTCAAGAATTAAGCTTTACTTGACAATTTTTCACTGTCAAGTAATCCAGTGTCAAGAATATGGAAAATCTTAATTTTTACACTTTAAGTTAATTTGAATTTTTTTAAAAAAAAATTAATATTTATTGTATCCTGTCTTTTGCACCTGCTTTACCCCTGTTTTGCACATGTATTTGCAGTCTTAAAACCATATATATACAATGTAAAGATAAGAACCAAGAACAAACATTCATTGCATTTTGCATATCCAAAGGTTGAATCAAATTGAGAAAGTAATACACATAACTAAACTTTAAATTTTGGATATAAGTGCTCTACTACACATAGGAGAAAATGTAATATTCTACTTAACATCAAATATACTCTACATTAAACTTCAAACTTCAAACAAACCCCCCCTCAACATCAAACAAAAACCTAATGTAAATCAACCATTATAACAACATTCTTAATATATCAACCAAATATCTACACAAAGGAAGCAACTTAACAAATTTTCATATGCATGTCAAAAGTTTGAAACAAATTGACAAAGAAACTTAACCTTAACTAACTCCCACCCCCCCTACACAAAGTCAGTCTTATTTTATGAGTACCACGAGGGCGCCTTCTTGATATGAATAAACTACAGCAACAACATCGACCTCTCCTTCCTGTCAATAGAATCCAAATGATAAGATGAAATCAATCTAAATTCAAAAGCATCAATAGAAACAACAATTGTGTAATACACTTGGAAGTCCTCAAAAGATTATTTCATGAGCATGTGCTTGGTACTAGAAATTTGCAGAGAAATATATATAAAATTCAGTGTGTGCCAAAATCACAAGTCATAACTAAGATGCACTTGAGAATTTTATAAAGAACCAATAGTGATTTGGATAGCTTAAATAAATATATAGGAACACTTGCGTCCTTTGCGAAACCCCATACATACCACACAAACCGGGAGACAAAAATACATGTGCTTTGGTGCAGAAATGTCCCAATAACAATAATTTCTCTATTCCATGCGAACTCTTTCATAATCTTTTACTCTCCTCCTAAATGTTTACTATTTTACCTTAAAAGTGAGGTTCAGAAACTTACATTTTCTTTACATGAGATGGAGCATTTTCTCTGTCATTACACCTGACAAGAAAAATAACTAATCAGCCTAAGGAACACTTGCATCCTTTGCAAAACCCCATACATACCACACAAACCGGGAGACAAAAATACATGTGCTTTGGTGCAGAAATGTCCCAGTAACAATAATTTCTCTATTCCATGCGAACTCTTTCATAATCTTTTACTCTCCTCCTAAATGTTTACTATTTTACCTTAAAAGTGAGGTTCAGAAACTTACATTTTCTTTACATGAGATGGAGCATTTTCTCTGTCATTACACCTGATAAGAAAAATAACTAATCAGCCTAAGCAACATATTGCGATAAAGAGAGAAAAATCACTTGGGACTTCTTCCAAATCATTTCCAGGACAATCCTGAATAAAAACATTCTTGAATCATAAACCATTATGTGGCTATAGTTTCCATTGTATATGAGAAGCTAACTCAGAGTGTTTGCACTGAAGGGTATGCTACATTCCGAAGCAAACCAAGAAACTTCATCGCAAAATCTCATTACTATTACAATCCAGGCACAAATAACAGCCATGGTAAAGAAATGACAAACACTATTGATTTCAGTTTTCACCTCAAAGTTGAGG
>JBBPDJ010000019.1:10985724-11002459 GCA_037974625.1 Cucumis cinereus
TGTTCATAATAATTGAAATAGAAATGGAAATTGAATCAGGTCTGCAATGACACCAAGGTGATTGAAACGAAAGGTAACTAGAAACTGATAAACTAAATAAAAGAAGAATGGAGAATGGTCGTGTCACACCCCATAGATTATCCCTCTAACCTAGATCGAGGCGTGAAACTACACTCTTAAAAACGTTTCTCTCACCATAAGGCAAGTAAGGCACATCTCCCCTAAAAACAGACTATCCCAACCTATAAATAAGAGAAATATGCACTTCTAGGCTATGCAATTCAACATGGCATCAGTGTGTCTCACCACACACTTCCCAAAATGAACAAGAATCCCAACAAGAATTACATTCAATCTAAACAAAAATTTAAATACAAAACAAATTACATCTGACAGCAGTTCCTTTTTTTTCTCTCAAAAGACATTTTAATACAAACGACACCACGATTAGACCATCCTCATGATGCACTCAAAATTATTTACATACTATGCTAGGATATCTACGCAAGTGGGAAGCACTCAACGAGCACTTGAAACTTGACCGGTACTTGGGGGGAAAGAAAACATTGAAAACATGAGCTAATGCTCAGTGAGTGGTAAGTTAAAATAATGAGATTATAAAACATACATTCAGTAAAGAATAGGTAATACAATTCGATAACTATAAGCAAACAAGATCAAAATTTTCTACAATGCATAATGATGGTAATACAAGCTTATGTAAAACTTCCTCAAACTTATCCACATCCAAATTTACTCCAAAGTTGTGGCAAATATGAGGTCAGGAATAGCTCACACATGTTCAAGTCAACGATGGAACATGCGGCCAAGCTTAGCTCACCCATATTACCACCCAGTCCGTACCATATGTTGGTCAACCATAGCAGGACGTACTAAATACACGACCGAGAACAGCTCATGCATGCTCCATAACCCGAAGAAGCATGCAGCCAAACTGAGCTCACACATATTTAGTCCCTACCACAGTGACAATCCGAACACCCATCCACACGTGTCGGTCAACCATAGCAGATCGTACTAAATACACGACCGCGAATAGCTCACACATGCTCCATATCCCCAAGGAACATGCATCCAAACTCAGCTCATGCATATTCAATCCTTACCAGAGTGACAATCCAAACACCCATCCACACGTGCTGGTCAACCATAGCAAATCGTACTAATTACACGACCGCGAATAGCTCGCACATGCTTATGTAAGGAACATGCAGCCAAACTTAGCTCACATGTATGCAGTCCTTACCATGGTGACAATTCAAACACCATATCCACCTTCTTACCTAGGTTCAGATTCTAGAATTTGTGGTCACGATCCCATTCAACCCAACATCCCCTAACAACCGTAAGTGGTGCTATAGAAATGCAATTCTCGTACCCCTTAGGGAAATCACCCTTTTGTTTCTCATAAACATCGCATAGCTCAGACTTAAAACTAATCGTGGTTGACATCACATTTATGCTTTCAAACCATATATAGTATTAAGGCATGGAAAGTAAGTATATAGTTCAAACATTTATAAAAACATAATCAAAGAAGTTTAGGCCAAGCTACTTTTCAAGCCATATCATACAATAGTATACATATAGATTATATATAAAAAAAACTTTAAAATGAACCACTCACGATCAATAACTCGATTCCCTGGGTATATAAGCTTTTCCAACTTCAATTTGACCTGAAAACAATGGTCGAGGTCATTAGGTTATCCTCACATGGCAAGCGACTCAACTATATTCAAATCACTCCTTAATGACAACTCAAGGTACTCTCATGTTTCTAAAAAAATCACTAAGTTCTCATCTTTCATTCTTAAGTTGAAGTATTCTAAGTTGCCTTAGCTTTTAATTCTTGATCCTTAACTAACTACGCATTCAATCTTCATGGGTCTGTTTTATCAATACGCTCTTATACCCAAAATTTATTCTCTAGTGATTTAGATCCATCAACAACTCAATAACAATCTAACGGTTCAACAACCTAAAGTACTTACCCAAACTCGTATAAACAACCTTAAACGTTTTGGATAACAAAATTTATTCTCTAATGATTTAGATCTATCAACAACTCAATAACAATCTAACGGTCCGATAACCTTAAAGACTTATCCACACTCGTCTGAACAACCTTAAACGTTTCGGGTAACCATTCTAAATTCTCCAAGACTTCAATCTTTCAAGTCAAAACATGGGTAACATAAATTCCATGCCAAAACTAAACGGGTATTCAAAACTCCAAAAAAAACTTACTAAAACTACCCAACACTTAACAAAGTCATCACCTTTTTCAACCTTCTAAATTCAAAAACTAGCATCCAACGCCAAAGGTTATTCAATATTAGCACCAAAATTAAATGGGTACTGAACACTCTATAGAGCTTAGAATCTTACCCAACTTTGTGCCAAAACGCTTAATATCCACTGCTCTTCGGCGGTGCCGCAACTAAATTATTCCATAAGCACGATTCTGACACCACAGCATAACGAGTATTGTTAAACTCAAGCCTAACCTTTATGGGTATTCAAAAATCACCTCCAACAACAACCCCAATCGTAAAAATCTTACTTTTAAACTGTAGATCTGAAAGAGGAATAGACGGATGGCGACTGACTTAATCACCAGCGAGTTACCGCGCACTTCAGTTGTAGAAGCGGCGTCAGAGGAGTGACAACAACAACTTAGATCGATGGTGGCGCGGCTGTACTGGTCTTCGTCCGGCGAGTCGAGCACTGCGAAATGGCTGACGAGTGAGCGACAATGGGAGATGGAGAAGACCGGCGTCGGAGGACAACGATTGATGGCGATTTTCTGAACAGAAAACGGCCGACGGTTGGTGAGGGGCGGGAGAGGCGGTGTCGAAAGAAATTTCCAGTAGAGCAGGCTGTGCGCGTGAGCTTGAAGAAGGAGGAGAGAGGTGGGGTCTTTTTGTACGGATGGATCACTTTAGGAGATAAAACTTATGATTATCCATGATTCTTCTACGTACTGTAAAATTATCCAAATATTTTTTTTCCTTATTTTCTTTAATTTTTCATCCAAATATTTTCTTTCCTTATTTCCGGAGTAATTTCAAGAATATAGACTTTTTTAAAAAAAATGAGGTAGAGTTGAAAAGAAAAACAAAAGTGTAGTATTTATTCAAACTATTGTCAATGAAAGTCGTGTACCCAGTACACGACTTTCATATGTCCAGTCACGTCCACGTGGAGCGTGGATGAGTTGACTAGATGAAGGAAGACGTGGACTCCGTCCACGACTTTCACAAAAATAAATAATAATAATAATAATAATTAAAGAAATAATAGCAAATCTAGATTAACCTTCCAAGATTTATATTTAATTTAATTTAGATTTGTTATAATTATGAATAACTCTATTTAAGGAATAATATACATAGAATAATCATAATTATAGTCAATCTTCCTAAAATGTGTATTTGATTTTTTCTATTTTTATTTTAAAAATAAATAATTATTTAAATCTCAATTTTTTTTGTCCAAAAATTTCATATCTACCTCATATTTTATTAAAACCCATTATTTAAAAAAAATTCTTAAAATATTGTCAACTTGATTTTTTCCTTTTTTATTTTAAATGTAAATAATTATTTAAATCTCATTTGTCTTTTTGTCTTAAAATTCCATAACTACCTCATATTTTATTTAAAAAAACATTATTTAAAAAAATTCTTAAAATGTTATTCTATTTGATTTTTTCCTTTTTTATTTTAAATGTAAATAATTATTTAAATTTCAATTATTTAAAATTCCATATATACCTCTTATTTCACACACTTTAATTAGAATATGTTTTTTAAAATTTATAAATAATTGCTATAAATTAGGCTAATTATATATATATATAATAATTCTCTATTTTTTACTTTTGGAAGTCGTGGACCCCGTCCACGACTTCCAACATGGAAGTGGTCAACAATGGCACGTTGATTCTGTTGACTTCGCTGACGCCACCTGTATCGAAGTCGTGTACCCCATCCACGACTTTATGTAATCGTGGACCGGGTACACGACTTCACTACCCTATTTTTGACATTTTTTTCGTACTCATTCTATTTTTGTCATATTTTATTAAAAAAACATTATTTAAAAAAAAATTCCTTATTATCTTTATTTTTCAATCCTACCTCAATTCCTACAATCTTCTCTAATTTTTTATATGAATGGGTCACTCTGAGAGGATAAAATAAAATTGGATCAATAACTTTTGGCATCATTGTAAAATTATCTAAATCTCCTCTTCCTTTATTCCCAAAAATGTTTCAACCTTATCTCAATTTCCACGATTTCTACAATTTTTTTACGATCTTCCTCTTCCATCAACCGACGACAACAAGTTATGTTTTTTTTTTTTTTTTGTCATCATATTTAATTAAAAAAATTCAGGGAAGAACTACCAATTGTGTGTTTTTTTTTTTTTTGTGCCATCCATCTTAATTTTAAAAAATTCAGGGGAGAACCCAACACAAACGTAGGGAGATTGTTGAAGTCCACAAATGTGGGGGTTGTTGAAGTCTGCAAGTTGAATTTTTAAATTTGGAAGTCTTTTTCATCCTTTTCTAATCTGAGGAGGTTTGCAGATTTTTTGTTTTTTTTAATAAAATGGGGAGGTTTGCAGATTAGATGAAATTGAACAATTGTGCCTCGAGGATCAGGTATACAGAAGTTTACAAAAGCGAATGGAAGGAACTTAGCTTTCAAACTGTGAGGAGCGAGTAGCGTGAGGAGCGAGTAGCGTGTATCGTTGAAGAGCGAGTATCGTGTATCCTGAGGAGCGAGTATCGTGTATCCTGAGGAGCGAGTATCGTGTATCCTGAGGAGCGAGTATCGTGTAGCGTGATTGTTCTTTTTTTACACAATCTTCTTTATTTTTTTCTCATCTGTTTTTTTTTCGCGCAATCATCTTCGTCCTCGAATTTTTTTACGTTCTTTTTCCCACAATCTTCTTTGTCCTTGGATTTCTTTACGTTTTTTTTTTCACACAATCTTTTTCGTCCTTGGATTGGAAATTTTTACGTTTTTTACACAATCTTCTTTGTTTTCTTCTCTCCTTCCATTTTTTTTATGCAATTTTATTCTCAGTATTGGTCAGAATTGGTCAATCTTCTCCACACAATATGATTTGAGAAGTTAAAGGAGGTTGAGAATTAAATGGATGGTATTTGGGTATTTTTACATAAGGCCAAAAAACCTCGGTTTGAAAAAGTTAAGCCAAATTTCATTTTGACTCATGACTCCTTACAAAAATCCAAAAGTTTTCCTTTTTCCTCTATTTTTTTAACTACTTTTTTTAAGTACTATTAATAATAAAAATAAGTAAGAAATGACTATATTGCCCCATACTCCATTCTTTTTACACTTATCCAAATATCGAAGTCTTATACCAAACTAAAATAAATTATACAATTTCTCATTGAAATAATTTAACCATTAGGAAATCTTATGTATTCCAACTAAAAAGTCGCAATTTAAGAAATATTAGTATAAATAAAAGGAAAATTGAATAAGAGCTTACATGTTGTGATAATTCTCTTCTTCACACTACAAATGAGAGAGAAAGCAAAGTATAAATAGTAGAGGAAGGAAAAACCCTAACACATGTCACACATAGGTAAAAAGCCTAAAAAATAACAAAATAATAACAAAGGTTAAATCTATAAAACAAATCATTTAGCATCCCCCACGAGTGAAATGGGCAATTGAGAACAGTGAGCTTGATCTGAAGATTCTGAAATCGAGAAGTGGGTAATGCTTTGGTCATGATATTGACAATTTGATCAGTGGAGGAGACATGACGAATGATGAGCTGCTTTGCAAGAACTTTGTCACGAACAAAGTGTTGATCAATCTCGATGTGTTTTGTACGTTGATGAAAAATTGGATTTGCAGCAATGTGAGTTGCACTAATGTTATCACAAAGTAACAGAGGAGTTGAGTGAAGGGCAAAATCAAGCTCCAAAATAAGAGATACAACCCAGGTAATTTCTGTTACAGCATTAGCAAGACCTCAGTATTCCGACTCAACACTGGATCGTGAGACTATATTTTGCTTCGAAGAAAACCAGAGATAAGGTTAGCACCCAAAAAGGTCCAATAACCATTTGTGCTACGACGATCGTCAGGGCAACTAGCCCAATCAGCATCTCTGAAACATGATATCGTCAATGGAGATGGCATGACAGATAAGACATGGTGAACAGAGCCGTGCAAAAATCACAGAATGCGTTTAACAACAACTCAATGCACAGTGGTGGGGGCATGGAGAAATTGACATACCTTGTTGACGGCAAATGATAAATCTAGACGTGTTATTGTGCAATATTGAAGAGCACCAACGATACTCCTATATTCGATTGGATTGGTTAACAATTCACCATCATGAAGAGAAAAGAGTACCACCTGAAATCATAGGAGTTGGGAGGTGTTGTCCCAAATATAAGCACGTTTGAGATGTTGTTCTCAAACATATTTGCTGTGAGACAAATGAAGGTCATCTAGTGTAACATTCCAAAATTTAGGGTACTTTTTTAATTTTTAATTATCAATTATCTTAATTAATTTAAGGTTGAGTTGGTTATTTTTATTTTATTTAGTTATTGATTCTGGATTTAGGATGTTAATTATTTGTTTCAGAAGATTTGGAGAAAATAAGAGATATTGAATTTGGTGGACTTTTGTTTAAGAAATTAAATATATATATATATATATATATATATATATATATAGTTATATGTATTTATTTAATTTGAAGTGAGATATTTGATGAGAAAAATATATAATTATATATTTGTTATATGATTAAGTGGTGAAAAGATGAGAGTTAATGAAGAGAGAATAAAAGATTTAATTGATTAAGTAAAGAGAAAGGAGTTGATTGATTTGGAAAAGGAAAACGAAAAAGGAGATAATAATAATGAGTTATTATTATTATTATTATTATTATTATTATTATAAATATTGGTGCCTCGGTTTATGTGTTAGGTTAAAAAAAGGAGAAAGAAAATAAAATTTCCATCTTCTCCTTCTACCTTCCTAAGTCCATCGCACAACCCCCTCCCTTTTGTTTTCTTCTTTTCACGTCAACCAGTCAAGCGCCACCGCATCGGTCTCTCTCACTTAGCAGTCGTCGACGCTCCACGCGCAACGGACGAATGCGTCGATTTGGACAGCAGACTTCCTAGCGTCACAAGTTGCGTCGCCTCCAGCCGTCTTCGTCTGCACCAAGTCACGAGCTCCAAATCATGCCATGTCGTGTCGCTTCTTGCTCCAGTTCCCGCCGCCACCGTGTTGTTCCTTGTCCAGCAGTGAGTGTTCGTCACTCTTGCTTCTGACGCGATGCCACCCTGTGTCACCGTCGTGCGCCGCTGTCGTCGGTTGACTTGTTTTGTGAGGGTGAGTTTTGGGTTCTTGGATACCCATTAAAGATTAATTTAGAATAAATTGGTTGAATTTGGAGCTTGTGTTTGGAATTAATTAGTAGAGTTTCTCTACGAATTGGATTGGATATTCGACTGACGAAATTGGTAAGTTTACGAATGGATATTGAAGAGTTGTTAAAATTAATCAATAATTTTTATGAAAAATTTATTATTTAAATGTTTTATGTTTAAGATCATGTTAAGGAGTTGTTCTCAAGCCAAGAGATTTTCAGTAAATTGAGGTTAGAGACTTACTACCGGATTCTCGACGCTACAGTAAGTTTATGTGACAGTAAGAATGCTTATATGACATAAGATGTTTATGTGACAGTAAGGATACCTAAATGACTATAAAATCTTTATGTGACAGAAAAGATGCTTGTATGCCAGTAAGATGTTTGTGTGACAGTAAAAATGTTTTTGTGACAGTTGAATTAATTGGTTATGAGATGAGTTCAAGTTGATTTTTAACTAATAATTTTTATGGAGAATTATTAATTAAATTGATGTGTCATGATGGTTTGCTATGAAACCTATGAGTTAAACGATGTTATGTTTTTATGGTTTAATTAATTAAACGATGTTTTTATTTATTTTAATTAAACTTTATAATATAAATTTTATTTTAGATGTGATTCAAAATTAATTAATGAGAGAATACAATATTTGAATGAGTTCAAATATTGATTTAATGTGAATTAAATGCATATTAAAACTAAAGATAAAATTTAATGCGTATATGATACACATTAAAACTATAGGTTTTGAGAGAATGTTATATTTGAATATGATTCAAATCTGAATTAAATTGAATATAAGATATTTAATTTAGTAATTAATTAATAGTTTTATTTTATTTTATTTTATTTTAATTAATTAAATTAAAACTATAGGTTATATGTTATATATTATTTAAATATGATTTAAATGAAATATTAATTAAATATGATTTAATTAATTAATTAATTATTTTAATTTTAATTAAATTAAATTAATAACTCCCTAACGAGGAAATTATTATTGGATAACGTCGGATAATCCCATGTAATCCAATTTTCTCTCTAACTTCCTCTTCTTCATCCGAAGAGCAGTACGATTGAATTTTGAAGGCTTACGTCTTAGAAGGTCTGCAGAAAAAAGAATTCTCTCGCTCTCTCAATTTTTTTTTAAATCCTAAAAAGGCTTTCACAAGCCAAACCTCCATTAGACAGATAATAGGAAATGATCCAAGTGGTTGTGGCCTTAAAATTTGGTGTTTTGTAAATACAGAGACGACAACGAGAGTAAGCTTTCTTTCGCTACAATTTTATTAGAAATGTATGCTTAGCCTTTCAATTTTACAATAATTTTTTTTCTATTTTACCAATGTATTGGTATTTTATTTTTCTAAATTAATTTGAGAATGGTCTTGTAAACATTTTCTGCTGCGAATGGCTCTTATCCTTTCAGGAGATCATCTTTTTCAGTGTATGTTTAATTAAAAAGTATTTAATTAAATAATTAATTAATGTAACAATAAATCAATTAATGTTAAATTTAATTGATCTCTTACCTTTAGTTAAATAATTATTAAATTTTAGTTTCAATATACAAATTATTAATATGAACACCAATACTTAACTTAACTTTTAATTATCTTGCACATTCAAACATAGGCATTAATTATGCAAGACATTTAAACTTTAGATATTAAAATTTCGTATATTTAATATCTATACTCATGAAACCATATTTGCGATCCAAACCCTCCTTTTAGAATATGAAAACAATGGTAAATGGTAAAGAAAAAACATTATTTGTGAATAACTAGCCTTTGTCTAGACTCTAGAGCTTAAAAGGGGAAGAAAAAAAGAAGTATATATATATATCAATGGCAATGGCCTTTTGGCATTTCTTGAATTATATTATCTCTCCCTTTAAACTTCATACCAACCAAACTTCTCTATTTATGCTCTACTCTCTCACACTTATTACTTTCATGAATGTCAATAGTAACATGATGTGAGTGGCAATTACAATTTGATTTACCCACTCTCTTTGAAGGATTTCCACTATTCTCTTTCTCAAGTGGGGTTTTCTCACATTGATTTGAATGGTTGTGATGAAATTTATGTTCTTTTGTATGATGCACATTAGTTTCCTCACACTGATCATCTCCACATTCATCATTCTTCTCTTGGTTCAGTACTCCACAAGTTTCTCTATTGTAATCTTGAGAAAGCTGAATCTTGTGATCCTTTTCCTCATAACAACAATGCTTATGGACATGATTATTCTCTCGACTAGCTGATCGATCATCGACGATATGGCATCTATGATTATGGTGATGATGATGAGAAGATCGAGTACCATCGCATTGTTGTCCATGTTTCGTTAAGCATGGTTTGGAAGATTTGCAACATTTCTTCCCATGTTTGTGATCAGTTCCTCCCAAAAGGAGCATGCTGTTCAAGATGACCAATAGACAAGTACCGACATCGGCAAGAACGGCTGCCCAAATGAGAGGATGTCCAGCAAATCCCAAGCCTAGGATGGCGGCCTTCGTACCGATTGACAAAATGACATTTTGAACTACTTTTGTGTGAAATTTCTTTCCTAGTTTGATGGCTTTTGGAATTTTTCTCATGTCATTTGACATTAAAATCACATTCCCAGTTTCAGTGGCCAATGCTGAACCTGAAACACCCATTGACATGCCAATATCAGCAGTAGCTAATGCTGGGGTATCATTTAAGCCATCTCCAACCATGGCAATTGCTCCATGATCCTTTTTGAATTCTTTTATGATATTTGCCTTCTCCTTCGGTAGAAGTTCTGAATGGATTACATCGAGCGTATTCCCGAGCTACAAATAACACATCGATGGTTATGTAAACATCCAAGTATCATATATGAACTAAAACAAATAGTTTATTATAGAAGTTCATATGAAGTAAAACCTGTTCTTGGACATGCATGGCAGCTGCCCTACAATCTCCTGTAAGCATAGCAGTTTTAATTCCAAAACTCTTGATCTCCTCGATTGCCTCTTTAACTCCCGAACGACACGAATCCAAAAGACCGAAGGATCCGATTATCGTCCCCCCACAAAAAACATATCCCTGAGTTTGCTCTTGTCTCGTTTCATCGTCAAAGTTCAATTCCGAAGAAACTAAATTATTTAGATCGAAAAATTAAGATCCTAAAAATCATAACATCTTCGAGTATATACACATGTTTAGATAAATAAAAGGGTTTAATCGTAAACCTGGTATGTCGTAGCCAGCTCTAGCAGCAATCTTTTTGCTTCCAATGTAAATATCATTACCATCTATCTTCCCACGAACACCTTCTCCTGGAAAATTTTCAAATTCCTCTACGTTTTCCGGCTTAAGATCAATAGAATGCAGCTTTCCATAGTTGACAAGGGCAGTTGCCATTGGATGGCTTGATTTGCTCTCAATGCTTGAAACCCTAATTTACAGTGTTCAATCCATAACATTTTCATTTAGCTTTGTTTCCTCTCATTAATTTCTAGTCAAGTTTTAGAAACTACTTTTTCAAAACCTCGTCTGATATTTAGGCTGCGTTTGATAATCATTCGTTTTTTGTTTATGAAAACTATGCTTATAAACATTACTATGGTCTATAAGGGTTTTCTTTAGATTGCTATATATATATCAACGTTCTGCTAATACTTTAAAAAAACTAAGCAAAAATTTGAAATCTAAGAAAGAATTATCAAAAACATGTTTTTATCTTTAGAAACAGTACTTAAGCTTTCAAAGAACAATCTACTTGATTTCTGAAAACATGAGTAGAAGCAAGTAACAGATATATAAAAAACTAACAGTTGTAAGAGCGTTTATAAGTTTAATTTTCAAAACCAAACCGCTATAATTAAGTGAGTCCTTAAAATCTCTCCAAAATTGATTGCAATTCAAAATACACTTACTGCTAATTTAAATAAAATCAAAATTTTTGAAAAATTAAAAAGATTAAATTGAAAGTTATCATTATCACACAAACATTATTAGAAATTATATAGAGGACAAAGTTTTGGTTGAATAGTTACCATTGGAGCAAGGTGTGGAAGCTAATATCATCTCTTAGAGTTTGAAAATGTGTGACAACAAATTCACCTCTAGTGATTGTGCCAGTTTTATCAAAGGCCATAACTTTAATCTTTGCAAGAACTTCGAGGTGGTCGCCGCCTTTGATCAAAACTCCGGCCATGGCTGCCTTCGTAAGGGCACAAAAGGCAGCGACCGGGGTGGAGAGGATTAGGGCACAAGGACATGCACTCACTAGAACCACCAAAGCTAAGTGAAGCCAATGGCTGAGATTATGAACTCTCAATGCAGCTGGAATGGCTGCTAAACAAGCTGAGATGATAACAACAGCTACAAAACAAACAAAACAATGCAAGAAGAAATAACAAAAAGTAATTAAACAACAAAAGGTGTTTAGTTAATTTGAATATGCTAAAGTGAGGACTTTATCCATATTTTAAAACCTAGACACCAAAATGTTTGATAGAATATAATGATTACCTGGGGTGTAATATTTGGCGCATTCATCGATGAATGTTTGAGTTTTTGATTTGTTATTTTGAGCTTCTTCTACAAGCTCACCCATCTTTGCTACCACACAATCCTCAGCAACAACTGTTGTTTGAACACTTATATAACCTACATATATAAAATAATCAAATCAAACACCTTAAATTAAACAAACACTTTCATCAATGTTTTAAAAGTAGTTGAGAATAATAATGTGAAGTTAATTACCATTTAAGTTGATGGTACCAGCCCAAACAAGAGAATCTTTTTGTTTGGTAACAGGAAAAGTTTCTCCAGTCAAAGTTTTCTCATCAACTTCACAATTGCCTTCAACAACAATGCCATCAATGGGAATAACTTCTCCAGCTTTCACACCTAACACACTCTTCAATTTCACATCTCTTGCATCCACAACCTCTCCACTTTCAGCTATTGTGGCTTGTTGAGGAGCTAACCTCATTAGTGAACACATTGCACCATTCGCCTAACATCAGAGACCCCAATTTAAATTAAGTCTACCTATTATTGATTCTGTTTGGTAATAATTTAATTAGGTCTCCATTGCTGAAATTTTAATTAAAAAGAAAATCATATATTATGATTATTTGGGCTCACCTTATGGCTTGCTCTTGACTCAAGCCATTCAGCAATGGAAAACAAAAACACTATACTCCCAGCTTCCATGTAATCATCCATTGCAATTGTCCCCACAACTGCCAAACTTAACAATTGATTATAAACTTTTAAATATAGCAAAATAAATCAAAATATTTACAAAATATATACACTTCTATTAGTTTTTGTTAATGTCATTGATAAACACCGAATATAATTTGAAACTTTGTTATATTTGTAAATATTTTCAGAAAAGAAATGGAAGATTAATTTACCAGCAATAATAGCAAGAATGTTGACATCAATTCTGAGATGGCGAATGGCGGAAATAGCTTTTAGAAGAATGGGAAAAATACCCGCAGCAACGGCAGCGACAGCAAGCCACCGCAATGGGTGGTACACATACTTCAGAAACGACGCAGTTAGAAGCAACCCACTGGCTATTGCATAAGGACTTGGCCATTTCTTCTTCATAATTCCCTTTCCTTTCAATTGTATATTTGCCTCCAATCTTGCTTCATTTAGAGCTTTCACTATCAAGTTATAACAATAACTATTTAAATTTTTTTTGTTATACCAATTTGAAGCGAAGAACGCGGAATTAAGAAGAAGATATATATACCAATTTGAAGTTGGGAAACGAGGAGGGAATCATGAACAACAATGAGGGTTCTTGTAGGGATAATCACAGTGATTTGTTTGATTCCTTCAAGGGGTTTGAGGATGTTTTCAATCAAAGGGATTTCTGAGGAACAGCAAATTCCCAACACATCAAAATGGCTTCTTTCCAATTTTTTGTTTTCTCTCATTACTTTCTTATTCATGTTCTTCCCCATTGCCTCCTCACTCATCATCGATTAATTATTCTCTTCTTCACAAACTATAAAACTAATCTCTAAATTTCCCTGCAAAAATAAACATATGTTCCATCGTCCCTAAGTTAATTGACAATGGAATGAGTAACTCATATCATCATATCTATCTACTATTTTTTAAGAAAATAAAAATGCATGTTTAAATGCTAGGGTCAAAATAGTTTCCAAGTTTCTTGTTTTTGTTGCGTAAGAATTAGTAAAATTAAAATATGTTACATGTCAATCATTCATGAAGTTGACTCTCGGGTGAAAAAAAAAAGATATAATAAAACCAGAAAAAACTTAGATCTTGCCTCGATTTCACTATTTTTGCGTAGCTCAGACAGTTGTCCAATAAAAATTTGACACATGGTTAAATCTTTTATAAAGAAAAAGGAAAGAGGAAGAAGAAGGAAGTCTATGTCCATGAGACATGCATAAGTAGTGATCCAAAATCAAATAGGTCTTTTTTTTTTTATTTATTGAAAAGATAACCCAAAAGAGTTAACTATGATCGAGTTAACCCACAATATGAATAACCCAAGTTAAGTGAGAAAACCATATCAAAATCAAAAAACCATATCAAAATCAAATAACATATATTGCCAACAAAATCATGTAAAGGTATGTACCTAAAAGGAAATAAAAACAAAAAAACAACTTTTAGATCAAAATAGATATCAAAGAATTTATTTTCCAAGAAGTTAATATCCAAAATATCACTTTCAATGGTAGATGAATAATGGTTATGTATGAGAGTGATTATCAAAAAGTTATACAGTGAGTTGTCATGTTCAAAATTATTTACAAATATATATATATATATATATATGATTTTTAATCATTCAAAATAAATCTAAACACAATTTTCTTTAGACAATAAAAAAACTGATTTTGAAGAATTAAATCAACAATTTAGAGCGATTTTGAAGATGAAAAAAAAAAGAGAGAAATGAACCTCCAACTTTTAGAAAGGAAGCACATACCAAATTCCACTGAACCAAACTCACGTCATCAAATAACGTAAACAGTTGGAATCGCTTCGAGAGAAAGAGAAATAGTATTGAAAAACAAGAAATGGAGAGCACTGTTTTTGGATAGTATTAAAAAAGAAAACCTAGTTAATGGGAATGTAAAAGAAATAACCTTCTAAAGTTCTAACAATTGAAATGATAAATACTGAAATTGATATAAGTAGAAAAGTAATTGAGAGAGAAGAAAATGTGAAGCAAAGCTTACAAAAAGAATGGTTGTGTGTGAGAGCAAGTGATGTATTGCAGGAGAAGAACAAACCTCACAACACCTTAAGTAGAAGAAGGAATCAATGGTGGGGGGACTTCATTAGGGAATCATTCACACACACAAATTATTATTATTATTATTATTATTATTATTATTATTATTATTATTATTATTATTATTATTATTATTATTATTATTATTAATTATAAAGAATAATAATAATATTATTGGAAGTATATTCAAAGGAGTAAAAATGCCAAAGAATAATATAATATAATATAATATAATATAATATAAAATCATAAGCTTTTAACTTTCTATGATTCTATCTTTGATTAGTGGGAAACCCATATCATTTCTACCAAAACAAAGTTTGGAAACCACATAGGATTCCACCTTCTTAATTAAATTCTTGTGTTTTTCTTAATTACTCCTTATGGTTTCACATATATGTATGCTTCAAAACTCATCAACATGTAGATTCATATATGTATATGTGCAAATATGAGTTTAATAGGTAAAAAAAATGTCTTTTTTGGGGATTATTTTGGTTTTCATTTTTTTTAAAAAAAAATTAGGTTTATTAACCTTACCATTACTCTCAAAGTGTGTGTTACTCGTTAACCTTAATTACACTTTTGAAAGTTTAATGACCTAAATGAATAAAAGTTGAAAGTACAAGATCAAAATCAACAGCTTGAAAATATAAAGATCAAAATGAACCAAAGCCAAAAAAACAAGGACAGGAAAGCAAGAGATTCTTTAAAAACAGAGTTGTATTTTATGTTTTCATGTAAGTGTTTTGTGGCAAATTTAGAAATTGAATTCATATAATGGTTAAATGTGTTTGATACTATATATTTATAAGTTATAAAACTAGTTTTGCTTATCAACTAAGATGTAGTTGACAATAAGCTATTATTAATTTATATTTAAAATTTTGGTTAAATTGCAAATTTGTTCTATATTGTTTGGAGAAAGTTAGAGTTTAATCTATATAATTTGATAGAAGCTCATAAAAACCTTCATAAATAGTCCCTATGAACTAGACTATTTTCTATATTTATCAAACCAAGGGGAAAAAATTCTAATTATAAATCATAGGGACTAAATTCTAATTATAAGTCATAGGGCCAAAGAATTAAGTTTATAACATGACATATTGTATTTCACAATGTTTCTACTGTATTTAATATAATTCTGCATTTTAAAATGTAAAATTCAAATTTTGAAAAACATAAAAATGTTTTCAAAATTTGCATTGTTTGAATCAAAGAATTCAAAAACAATTTTCAGAAACAGAATCCACGTTGTCTACCAAACACATATCTCCAGTGAATCTAAAAACATAAAACATAATCGAAATTCTCTAATGTCTACCAACAAAACTTAATTAATCTCATTAGTTAGTTTTATCTTAATTTTAACTATTACTCAAATTTATTTTGTCTTGTACTACTTTTATAAATTTGTATTTGGGTCTTTAAAGTTTACCCTTTTTCATATTGTCAAGCTTTTAAAATCTCAATTTGAATCTTTCAACTTTTTATTAAATTTTAGTCCATATCATCAAAATCTTATGTGTGATCTATTAATAATGTATGACTTAAACTCAAATCTTTATTTATAAGTGTTATTGGCTATATATTGTATAAGTCTAAAATAATTGAAACAATATAAGTCTAAAATATATTGTACAACTTAGCCAATATAATATATAAAATATAAAATCTCATACAAAGTTCAAAAATTAAAATAAAGTGAAAGGGCAGGAAAAGAAAACCCTAAACCCTAAAAAGAGCCCTTCAACATAAAATCAAAAGGCATCAAAGTGCCTTTAATAAAAATGAGTGAAGCAAAGAAATTAAAAAAAAAAAAAAAGCCATCCAACAAAATTAAAGAGAAAACATTCTATCATTATTGGGATTTGATGGAGGAATCCTTTTTTTTTTTTGGGGGGGGGGGGGGGGGGGTTCGGTAACCCACGTGGGAATTCCAGAACCTAGTTGGGGTGGAATTTCGCCCC
>JBBPDJ010000019.1:11007546-11025898 GCA_037974625.1 Cucumis cinereus
ATATATATATATATGTTCTTCCAATTATTATATGTATTAGTGGTGCTCTGCAACTTAACATCGTTTACGCATTAAATAACAATAGCATAATTCTATAGCTAGTTTCTCCGACGATATATTATTATGGATCAAATTCTTCATTTTTAGTCCTTGTACTTTTAAAATTAATTTGTTAATCCTATGACTTTAAATTCAAAAAGTTATTGAAATATACTTATCATTTGTCATTGGTCGATTGTTTTTTTATATATGAAAAAAAAAAAGTTGACATGATTTTTTAGACTAACTCTCTAATATTGAACCCTACGTCTAGAGGTATATAGTATTACTTCAAATGGAAGAAACCCATAAGTTTTTTTTAAAAAATTATTTTAAACAAACAAAATGATAAAATAAACTAATTAATTGTTTTCAGCAAATAAATTAGAATATTTTAAAATTTTGAAGTCCAAAACAAAGTATAGGGAGCGAAATAGTGTTTTGAACCCAAAGCTTAATATATATATATATATAATCATTGATCCATATGTCTTTTATATATATATTAAAGTCACGAACTTTAAAAAGAAAATAATTTTAAATTCAAATTTATATATTTGTGGGATTTTGTGGGATCATATATTTTAAATTTAATTGAACATTTTTTTCATTATTTAAATAGTTGTAATGGAATTTATGAGAGAAAGTACACATTGAAATAGATATCTCAAAGATTTCAAAGACAAAAGGCTCCATGGTTTGTGTAGTGGCAGGCAGTGGAACAAATTTGAACTTTTTTAATAAACACATCAACATACCTATTTTAGTATGAGGACTTTAGTCTTTGATTTTATTTTATATTACGTACCGAGTTAAACCGGTCGATAGTTATTATATAATATTTGATTCCGTTTTAGATAAATGAGTCTTTGTTAATATGATATTTGACGAATTTCTTGCTTTAATTTGATTTTCTAAACATTCCTAAACCCTAAATTCTAATTAGACTCACTCGAACAATTCTAGTCTACCTAAAATATTCAAATAGTTTGGAACAATTCTTGGTTTGGTTTGAAACATGAACTATAGAACAATGAAATTAGTAATACCTAAGTTTAATCTAAGAGAGAAAAAACAAAATTTAAAGAACCAATCAATTAAACTATATTTGAAGTTGATATATATTATTCAATTTTCCTTCAATAATTCAATTAAGCCACTAGCAATGTATTCATTATTAATCCCTCAGAACATAGATAGAGATATTCATTCTTTTGTCATATAATTATTATTTAGAATCTCTAATCCCACTCTTATCCTTTTAATTTTGTACCAATAGATTTGCAAGTGACCTTTGGGGAAGGAGAGGGGAATAATATATATTTTGAAGTTGGATTCCAACTCCAAATCCACTAACAATTTTCTTGGTCAAAAGCACTCAAATCAAAGTTTTTAATATTATCCTATAGAATTACTTCTTTTGCACAATATTTTATGAGTCAATGTTAAATAATTTAAGGGTATCAATTTTAACAGTGTTTATAGTTATTGAAGTTTACATATTTATTGATAAATTTTGATCTTCTTGTTTTTCTCTCTTTAATGTTTCTTAACTTCACGCTAAACGTTTATAGTCCCTAAATACAAACTTTTTAATTCTAACATATATAATAACTTTATACTTCAAAACTTAACTCAATGCTTTAAATATCCCTTAAATTTTAAGATGAGCTTAGACAGATTTTGTATATTAGAGGTCATGAAGAAATTGAGAGGTAAAATTGTTTTAAATAAAAATATACTTTATCTCAAAATTGTGTAAATCTAGACCTAGCTAAATGTCAAAGTTAGGGTCTATTTGAATTGACTTAAGAAAAAAAGGGTTAAAAAAAAGGGTTTCAACGTTAATAACCTATTTTAATATACCTTATTACACTAATAGTCTAAACCTGCTATTTTTTCATAAATAGTCTACGTGCTAAGATTTTTCATAAATGTTATGCTCGATTATCTTATACACCATTGTCATAATTATGAGGATTTAAAAAAAAAAAATAGATATACACTTTTGGAAAAATATAGAATCACTTGCTTAAGATTTATTTTTCTTTAACCGTTTATTTAAACAAACGACCAAGGAAGACGTTCATTCACATGAAGAAGAAGCTCGTTTTCAACCGTCGTAGGCCATTTGTGATTTCCTCGACAAAGAAGATCATGAATATAATACAGTATTATATTGCAAAAATTTACAAGATGAAAAATTATATGTAATTTTAAAAGGTTATAATAAATATATCACATTATATATTTAAGAAATATACTATAAAAAGTAATTACATATGGGAAACATACTATAAAAACCTAACATATTGCAAAAAAAACATTGTATATACGAAAATACGCATTGCATATTATGATACAAAATTGAATTGAATGTATCGTCAGAAATGTATATATGAAAAAAAAAAAAGAATGCATTGTTGAAAAAACAAAAAAAAACGTGCAATATAAATATAACTAAAATCAAATAAGAAATATAGTTAACCAACAAAATTCGTAAAATGAAGGGATAAATACCATATAAATAAAATAATAAAACAATACACATTAACTTATAACCCTAAATATTAATTACAGCTTATCTACCATATTAACGGCAAATCGTATATGATAATATTTAAAAACATTTTCAGTTGAGCTTTGAATATAACTAAATGATAAAGAAAGAAATTTTATTAAGAGGGTGAGTACTAAGGTTAATTTTGTCCAAAAATTAAAAAAGAATCTAATAGTGAAATATATCTCAAGATTAATACATTTATGAAATATGGATCATAAACTAGGCTATATCTCTAAATCTTCTAAATTTTTCTAAAATAACATAGTTTTTAAAATCAAATACTTAAAAATATATTCTAAATACATTTTTATTGCATAAAGTAGCTTAAAAGCATTTTGTAATGGAAATTCAAGTTGTCCTAAAATTAAAGCATACTATATGCGTTACCACAATGTTTTCTTAGACGTATTTTATGTAACGTTGAAGTTTTAGAAAGTACAAAAACGAATCGACTCTACATCTAAATAATCTTATAAAAAATTTTTAGAAAGTGTATAAACGAATCGACTCTACAAGTTTTAGAAAGTACATAAACAAATCAACTCTACATTTTTTTTTTTTTTTTTTTGTAAGATCTAGAAAGTACATAAACGAAGTTTTAGAAAGTACATGACAGGTATACAGCATTTTAGCCTTTTTCACAACAATCAAATAATCATATAGTATACCCTCACTTCACCTTCTTTCTTAGTATGGCTTAAAAGAAACTACTCGTTATGCAATCTTGCACGTCAAAATTCCTCTACGAGTATAAATAATATAACTACATATAGGTACATAAGGATGTCAAAGAATGGAGATTTGTAGAGTGAACTTACATAACATTTCCGCCTCCAACCAATTTGTTCTCGGCTTCCACAGGCATAAATATAATCCCCAAGCAGCTCTAGATTGCAAATGCCGATGCCTTGGTGTAAAAATTGTGTTTGGACTTCATCTTATGGAACAAAACAGTGAGCATGAATGAAAGTTAGTCTAGCTAAAGAAGATTGGCATTAGGAATATAACCTTCCCTCCTCAAGTCATCGATCAGTAAGTCTAGGATTTGATGGATTTCGATCCAGTCTTGGTGCAAAACATCACCAGCATGAAACTCGTGAAGTTGTGAATTGATATCAATCCAGCTGCAACCAGGAGTCTTAGAAACACCCTTTTGCTTCATCAACATTCTCATCCTGGCTGAGTCATCCCATCTTCTCAAATTTGCATATAATTTCGACGAGATTACATAATTTCCAGAATTTGAAGGTTCCAACTCGAGGAGTAGCTTCATTACACGCTCACTAATGTCAACGTTCTTGCGCTTTTGACAAGCACCAAGCAGTGCTCCAAGAATGACTTCATCTGGTTTTTCAGGCATCGTCTTGATAAAGTCCCAAGCTTCTTCTAGATGTCCCGCTCGTGAAAAAAGGTCGACCATACAAGAGTAATGCTCAATTTTCGGCACTAATCCAAATGATGAGCTCATCATGTCAAACAACCGACGTCCTTCGTCAACTAATCCTGCGTGCACACAAGCAGAAAGTACTCCTACAAATGTGATGTCATTGGGGGAAACAGTTCCACCCTCATTCATCATGGATTTAAACAATTCCAAGGCTTCTTGAGCTTGCCCATGGAAGGCAAGAGCAGATATCATAGCATTCCAAGAGACCTCATTTTTCTTAGGCATGCCATAAAAAACTTTAAATGCATTGTCTAAGCTTCCACATTTCGCGTACATGTCAACTAACGCAGTAGCAACATATATATCGTCTCGGAAGCCTCTTTCTGAGGCATAAATCTCTACTTGCTTCCCCAAGTCAAGGGCTCCAATTGAGGCACAGGCAGAAAGCATTCCTATCAATGTGATTTGATCGGGAGCTGTACTGCTCATTCTCATGTCTTGAAACAATTTAATAGCTTCATCTGACATCCCATTCTGCGCATATCTGCAATTGATCGATTGGAGGACAAGAAAAAAAGTCAGAGCCATTATTATTTAGACTAAATACATGTTTTAGTCATTAATGTTTGAGCATTTTTTCAGTTTAGTCCCATCGTTTAAATAGTTTCAATTTAGTCCCTTGTCTTTAAATTTCCACTAAAAGAAATGAAATGTAGCTAATTGTAGACTTAATAACATAATAATTAATACCAAAGAGAAGAAATTTTCAAGAAATTTCTACTTCTACTTTTCTTCTCTCTAGTGGCTTAATTCCTCCTCCAAGCTCTTGTGCAAATTCACTTAGCATCATGCCACATAAGCTAATCATGAGCTACATTTAACATCCACTAACAAGATGGTGTTCTTAAAAATTGTTTATAAGTGAGGGACTAAATAGAAACTTTTTAAACTACAGAGAACATAAAATATATTTAACCTATCATCTATTAACAATAGTGCAAAGTACTGGTTCAAATAGAAGGTGGTCATTCACTTGCCCTGTAATCATGGCATTCCAAATAACTTTATCTTTCTTCTTCATAGAGTCAAAAATCCTCCTAGCTGACACTAAATCACCACACTTCCCATACATATGGATCAATGCAGAACCCAGAAAAGAGTTTAACGCCATCTTATTCTCCACCACAAACTCTTCCACCCAAGTACCAAGTTTCAAATCCCCCAGCTCTCCACACGCCCCCAAGACACTAACTAAAGTCATTTCATTGGGCTGAAACCCAGCTTCCATCATCTGTCTAAACAAACCCACAGCTTCACCAGCATGCCTCATCTTCGAATAACCGGAGATCATAGAGTTCCACGAAACCAAATCCTTATCAGAAATTTCATCAAACACCTTCCGTGCATCACCCATTTTCCCACACCGCGCATACATCGTAATCAAAGAATGACTCACGTGACCATCCTCATCCAACCCACGTTTAATCACAGAACAATGACCCACCCGCCCATTTTCAACAGCCAAAAGATTGGAACACGCAATAAACAGAAATGGGTAAGTGAGCTTATTGGGTTTCAAACCCAGAAAATTCATTCGGGAATAGAATTCAAGGGCAAGAGAAGACTTATTCCAAGCCGTCGAGAGACCACGAATCATGACATTGAAAGAATACTCGGTTGGCTCGAGAATGTTGGAGAAGAAAAGGGAGGCATAAGCGAAATCTTTGAGGTCGGCGATCTTGTAGAGAAATGAATTGGGTTTGTGAATTGAATTTGTAAGCATCTGGGTGTGGATTTGTTTCAATTGTTTGATGCTTAAACATTGTTGGAATAAGTAATTGAGCTTTTCGGAAAGAGCTTGACGATCGGGATTTGGTTTTGAATGTGGTTTTTTGAGATTGAGATAGCGGGAAATGAGACGTGGAGAAGCTTTTATTCTCAGCATTCCTTTACCAAGGTTTAAATTAAGACGGAAAATGGAATTATATAAACAAAAATTATGTCTCTTGTATTTTGGGCCTTGACTATTTCCAGCCCATGGGCCCTTTATGATCTTTTTAAGGCCCAAATTCACATTTTTCTAAAGTTTTCGTGTAGATTTATGATTTAATTTTACGATTTTAATTTTATTTGATCCATAAAAAAATAATTATCTTAAATTAATGGATTTGAGTACCCTTTAATTTTAGATTTTCACAGCAAAATTCTTTCTTTTTCCTTTATAAAATTAAAATATTTAAATTTCCAAATCACTTTAACCATTAAGGTCTAAAATTAAACCAATTGTTTCCTTTGATTAATTCAAATTTGCCTTCGAAAATCTAAAATAAATGGTATTCATGTCCATTAATCTAATATAACTATTTTAAATAAACTTGAACTCGGCGTGTTAGATTTAATCTTGATTTTTCACTAAATAATTATTTTTAGTATAATCTCTATTAATTAATTTAAAAAAAATTAAAGCAATAGTAATTATTTAAATTTCACTATTTTTTTCATCGTTAAATTAATTGTAAATTTTTCCCTCATAATTATTTTAAATTAACTAATAGACATTAACGATAAAATTAAAAGTGAGTCATAGGAACGAAATAAAACCTAGACCTAAAATATATGATAGAAAGTTGTTTTTTTTTTTTTCCTTGAATATTTTAAGGTCGGTTTGGATTGACTTAAGAAAATATATATTTCAAAAAACTAATTTTTATTTAAACTAATTTAGTAAAAAATATTTAAAATACACTTCAAAAGCTATTTTGAATCGTTACCAAACACTCCATTCTTTTTTCAAAATGACTAATTTTGTAAATTAAACACTTGAAAATGTATTTTAAACGCACCCTTATTAATATGAAAAAAAATTATAATGAAGTCCTTCACTCAAATTATTTTCTTTAAAATCTATGGTATGTTAAACTTTTTTTCAACAACATTCGAACTTGGAAAAAATCAAATATTTGACTTCTCACTCGAATGTGTATCACCAATTTGAGTACATTCAAATTGGTTATGGACTATTTTTAAGATTCAACCAAAAAAAATAAGAAAAGACTAAAGTTGAATTAAACTCAAAGTACTTATATATAAATAATTTTCTTTTTTTTTTTAGGAAAAATGTACCATAAAGTTTAGTGTTAGTTATTATATAAGAGGAAGAAGGCATCAAACCTTGTACTCCAAGTAAAATGTTATTAAATTACCATATATTTATTTTATTTTATTTTTCTACAATCTAATCTACCACATTTTGTCACACAAATCCCTATAATAAAGTGATCAATATAATAATAATGGATTACAAATGCTAGCAAACAAATATATAGATAGATCAACATTATTTGATAGTGTGACATCACTTTGTTTTATCCATCTAAAGATTAAAAATGATAGACTAGTTAATTATCTTAACATTGTCAAATTTAATATTATTAGTTTTTTTTTTTTTTTTGTGTTTTACTATAATTATTAAAGACTAAGGAAAGACAAGTTGACTATTTCTTGAAGACTAATATCAAGAATTGAAATAGAATAATTTTACATTATTAGCATGTAAAAACTAGGAGAAAGTTATTATTGTATGGAACTATTTTTAAAACAATGAATGTATCAAACTTAAAATAATATTTAATGAGTGAAAAGTTTAAAATTCATTACATCTGTCTGAATTTTAGGATTGTTTGAAAGGCGTAGAAGTGGTTATTATAGTAGTTAGATTATAACAGTATGTATTTTGGATGTACTATTTTAGTTTGAATTAGAACCGATGAGAGAGGATGTTACGAAATCGTAGACATGGTAGACAATGAGTGGTTTCAAATAATTTTATTGTAGCCAAGTATGAGTTATTATAATGAGTGAATCAAACAGTGGGTGAGTTAGTTTACCCTTTTTTCATCTCCAAAGTATCTTCGACCAAAACCAACATTACTCTTCGACCGACAAAAGAAATATGATATGTATATAAACTTTATATATCTATTAAAAGAAATATAGTATCATGTCAATATATAAAAGTTCCTATCAGAGTCCAAAGTGCTATTAAAGTCAAAATCTATGGGTTAAAATGTTGAATTTGAAATTTCAAAAACTAAAATGCTACCAAACTCAACGTCGAGGCAAATGTATAATTTTTCCTAATGTATAAACAATGTTTATTAAAATAATAATTTAAGAATAGTCAATAGTACATACAAGCTAAAATTCAAACATATGATGTTTTTATCGATATTACTTCATGTCATTTGAACTATGATCATGTTAACGCAATGACTAGAAGAAAATACTTGAGACGCCAAATTTAACACTTACAATTAGTATTATTTGGAATCGTCAAGTAACCCTTATTTTACTGTGATTTATGTCTACTAATGTGTTATGAGTAACCAAGACCATTGGGCATGGATTCTTGGCATGTGTCTCTTCATGAGTTGAGCAAAGTTGTGATCATTGTACGGTAGATTTGGGAAGCTAGGAACAAACTATGGTTATAAAGAGTGTCGTCATCTAGTTCTGACATCATTGGGTGCATCTATTGAAAAGCTAGCATTTCTAAGAGGACAGTAATACATGTGTAGGTTTACTTGGTAAAGATGTAACAACAACTCGATCATCAACCCAACACTATCTTTTCCTACTGGTTGACATCCTCCTTCATTGAACATGGTGGAACTTGAATACTGATCTTGCTTGGAGTCATCTTAGACAAGTTGGTTGGTTGGGAGGTGCATCGAGACCATTCATGATTGTTTAGTTTATTTCAGTTTATTTTCAAAAGTAATAAAGTTAAGGCGTCTGCAGTAAGGATCATTTATAATGTTATAACATTGTCTCATTCTAGAGGTCATTAACCTACTCGACAACGTTTTTGTGTATCTCGCTAAAGTCTCGTGTATGAGCTGATAGATGTCTCTTTTAATCATGTGTGTGAGCGTTGAAAGGACGAGTTTTTTCTCCTCCACATTTCTTACCTTGGTTTGTCAAGGATGTTTTTCTTAATTTAATTTTTTTTTTTTTATGGATCCGCATGGTTTGATTAGTTAGAAAAAATATAAATAAAAATAAGAAAAACTAAAATAATTTAATATTGAAATAATTAATGATGATAAACTCCCGACAAATATATAATTTATATTAAAAATTCATTCCATTTCCTCGGAATCAAATCTAAAACAATTAATTCAAAATCATAAAGAAGAAAGAGAGGTAGCAGTTTGGTGACCAACTTGGTTTTTAATTCAAAATCAAAAGTTGTTTTTTTTAAAAAAAAAAAAAGAATTATAGTATTGACTTAATAAAATTATAATAATGGTACATTATTTTAAGTTTAATTAATTATAAATAAAATAACCCAACGGTTCAATTCAATAACAAAGGTCAATCTATTTCAATGGATATAAAGTCAGTCATTATCATTTCAAATATTAATATTTATTTAAATTTATGGACTAAATTGTATACGAATTGAAAAGTATCAAGAGACAAAATCGTTACAAACTAAATTTTATCATCAAAATTAAATTTTAACCTAAGACATTAAGATATTACAATATTTTTATTTAAAAAATTATTGTAAATAACAAAACTATTTACGTAAAATTTTTATAAATGTCTATCCTTTCATGGTGGACTAAAATAAATTTATGAATTTCATAGGGTTGTTGGACCCATGCATTAATGGTCTCTTTCATTTCTGTAAAAGATAAATGACATGTGTTTGTTAAATTCTTTTTTGTTTTCTGTTTTTAGACCCAAAAAAAGGTTTTTTCACCAAGTTGGAAATAAATGGTAAAGAGCTCAAGGAGAATTTTATTTTATTTCTTAAAATCATATCATCAATGATATTTATGATTTTTTTTTAAAAAAAAAAAGGGTCAATTCTAGATATTAATTAATAGTGGTTGTAGGTGACTTTTATCGAGATGACAAAATCGACATCAAACAACAACAGAAATAATGTGGTGAAGAAGATAGTAATATTCACACTAGTTACAATTTAGGGTTAAAATGAGCCTAAAAACAAGGAGTTGGCTTGGGGCTTAGACCAAAACAACATACTTGGTCTTCGACCAAGGTTTAGGTCAAGCTTCACAAAATACTTGATGGGTCATGTTTCGTACATGTCCCCACCTAAGAGATTATCTTAAACCTAAAATATGACTTGAGAAGGTGCTCAGCCTTGACTTTAGTTGAGAGTAACTGTAACAAAATATCAAACACGGAGAGCCCATAGCAAGTAAGCTTGGGAAAGGAAAGTGGCATGGGCTTGCCCCAATGCTTGTGCTAGACATGGCTCGTAGAACTCGTAAAAAAAAAAAGGAAAAAAGGATTTGCATGGAAGATCTACCCTAAGAAAGGTGGATAACATTTTAAAAAATCTAAAACCCTTATTTTATAGGATTAGAGCAAAAACTCCGTGAAAAGTAAATTCATTGTTCACCCAAACCCTTAAGGGGGCGTTTGGGGCAAGGATTATGCCGAACTATAATAACTCCCTCTAGCTACAGTAAATACTACTTAAAAATCTCCAATTAACTACAGTAAACACTATTTCAAAATCCTCAATTTGCTACAGTATTTACTATTTGCTACAGTTTTTACTATTTGACATTCATCATTTTTTTATTATTTGCTACAGTGTTGCACTATTTTCTTCTCAAACTAAAATAATCTACACCACAAACACATACTATTATAACTCAAACTAAAATAATCTACCCTCCAAACACAAACTATTATAACTCAACCACAATAACTAGGACTATAATAACTCACTCCTTACCCCAAACACCCCTTAGGTATCAGAGCTTGTGTCATAAACACTATGCCAGTGCATAGGTTTTTCTATTTTGTTGGTAGTCTCTTCCTCTATCAAACAAGCTTTCCATTGTTGCATGTAAAAGTCAAATGTGTTCTACTATGCTCGAATTTCGGCATTAACAATAGTTTTTTAAAATTTAAAAAAAAAAAGATAAAGATGAAAGTGAGCGGAACAAATGACTTTTACAAATGAAAATGTGTTTTCAAAAAAAAAAAAAAAAAAAAAAAAAAGAAAGAAAGAACTTGATATGAAATAGACAACTACCTAGTTTTATAAAACAAATCATCAACAAAAAAAAAATTAGCTAAAGTGAGCCTGACTTAATTAGCATACAATATGTGACGTCGACTAAGACGTCTATGGTTTGAATCTCTCCACTCATGTACTAAAAAAATTAATCAAAAATAGAAATGGATTATTAAGGTTCAATTAAGTTACAAATTTGTTTGTTGGTAATGGTTTATTAAACTAAGTTCATTTACTCTCAATTTCTTATAATGATGTACATATTTGTTAAGTACAAGAATTGAATTGTTAGTCAAATTTAAAAACAAAGACAAGTTTTTAAAATCTATTTTTTTTTTTCAAAATCTGGCTTGATTGATTTTTTTAAAACAAAATATTGTTAAAAATTAAATATCATAACAATATATTTCAAAGTAGAAAACATGTTTATAGACTTACTTTTAAAAAAAATTAAAAACAAAATTATTATCAAACAGCTTAAACAAGTCTAATTTTTACCATTAAAATTTCACAGATGCATTACACAACCATCAATACAATTCAATGGTGGTTTGACGGTATCAAGTTTTCATCCATGTATTAACATTTTTCATAAATTTGACAACGACTTTGAGGGTTCTTCGATATTTACATTATTTCATGAAAAAAAAAAGTTAAATGGAAATATCAATAAATTTTCTTAAAATGGTTTGTTTTCTCCTAAACAATGTGTCAATGTTTTCCAATTTGGAGGGGTATATTAGATATTTAGAATGAATATAGGGGCATTTTTCTAAAATACCAAAACCGAGGAATCCACGAGGCTAAGCCTGAGGCTCCTCTTTTATGTGGGACCCGCTTCTCTTTCTTTTACATTTTTCTTGTCTCACTTTATTTTGCTTTTTTCTAATTCTTCTTAATAATAATTATCCTTTGTTCCCTTTTTCTCCCCCTCTCTTCCTCTTAATTACCAACAATCCAATCTCCTGGGATCTCTAATTGTACACGTGGCATGATTAAAATCTGACGGTCGGATGATGATTTGACCATGGCCTTCGCCGTGGCCGTTGGCGTTTGAACTCATCCAACGGCTGAGGATCTCTTTGAGTTTTCATTGGCGCCTCCCCCGGCCCCACAGGGATCGTACAGAATCTTAGCTGATTGGTTGTTTCGTCAGCAAATTTTCACACGTGGCATAAACTACAATATTTTCTTTAGGGAGGAAATTTAATTTTTGTGCTATCAATTTTTTTTTTTTATTTTAAATAAATATGTGTTGCAATCTTAGGCGTATTTTGAAATAATTTTAGTGTTTAATTTAATATACAAGCTATTTAAACAAAATCTAAGTGTTTGATATTCATTTTTAATATCTTGTCGTGACTATTACCGTCTTCTGTCAAGTAACTTTAGTGACCACTTCACCAACTTAAGTGATCACTATTTTAAATTATTAGTTTACATTACTTTATAATTATCATTTACGGTAGTTTGACATTAATAAAAATACTTTTAGTATATAACAAATTAAATAAGGTTGTAATTAAAAATATTTGAGAAAAAATTGTCAAATATATATGACTTTTATTTTAAATAGTTTTTATCAAATACTTAAATGAAGACAACTCTTTGAAAAACATTTTTTCTAAGTTGATCCAAAGAGACCCTTAAACATTAAAAGTGTTTTGTTTAAATTTGGAGATGGTTAAAATTGTAACACTTGTCTAAACTTATGACTAATTTGTAGTAAAAATTGGACCTAATACATTTATGAAACATTTTCAAATATAGCAGAATGAATCAAAATGTTTACAAAATATAGTAAAATTTTATATTTTATAAATGATAGACACTATTTTATCAGTGTCTATGAGTAACATTGATATAAATCTGAAAAAACTGATTAGGATCGTGTTATCAGTAGTTAGCACCGATAATTATATAATAGATGCTACGCAAAAGAAGTCAAATAAAGGCGTTGTTAACCCAGTTCGACAATCTAGCCTACATCTGGGGGTTTTCACCCTGATGAGATTAACTTTATTATTATTGCAGAAGCTTCACCCAGCTTACAGAGTTACAATAAAAGTTATAACTTTAGATAATAACAACAGTCACTCTAATACAAGATTAATATCTTTATGATATATCCGAGACTCCTCTGTCTATTGCTGATACAGAATACAAGCTTCCCTTGTACGAGAATTCAAATGTGTCTTCAGCACATTATGATCTTGTATCAACCGCCTTTATCGATCTCGTTTAATCACAGGCTCCCCATGTGTGAACTCTTCAAGATAAACGTTGAGTTGTACTCCCCTTCAAGGAATTAACTTTTTGCATCCATATGCAATCACACTAATAACTTTCATACACACAAAAACAATTTTTACGAGGAAGAGATGAATCAAGTTTTCATAGCGCACTATTTGTATAGCATCATAACGTTTTCACAGCATCCTCCAACCATAACATACCTAAATTATCTCAAACATACCTCAACAAACAAAAGAGAGGAATAAACACATGTGGTTAAGGTATTTTCTCAAAAATAAAAGAATTATGTTAACGCAATTAAAAATACAACAAAATCTATCTGTATCTAGTATTGATAGTAGTAATGATCGTGAGAAAATTTTCTTGTGATAATGATTGTGAGAAAAAAAAATTGAATTACAATTTTTTATACGTAAATCACAAATGGGCTAAATATAGGAATTCCTATTTATTGTTTTTTAATATTATTATTTTACAATATGTGTGTGATGGGTGAGAAAATCGTGCTCCTAATCTAAATTTAAAATATTAAAATATAAAATTACATGAAAAAAATAAGAAAAACATTAACAAGTATTATATTTCATCCACATAAACTCGTTAAATGATCATATGTATATATAATATATTGTGAATTGTATTATATTTCAAAATAAAAACTATACAGAATATTTAATATAAACCAAGCTCATAAATTAATTAATAACAACCAAGCTCATAAATTAATTAATAACGATTTATGTTTGCGCATATACAAACAAACAGAGAATACAGCTCCAGTAAAAATACTAAAACTGTAAGACAAGTACACAGCAACGGGAACGAACAACAACAACGAGCAAAAGAATGGCAAAACATAAGCTAGTAAGAAGAGGTAATTGAGTCCTTGATCGTGATCTCCTTAAGACGTTTCATGGCTCTGTTCAGTGTGCAAATAGTTCAAAATTGTCACAGTGTTCTGAGGATAAAACAGCCCAAATAATATTTGTTTCAATCGGATATGCACCAAAGTCGATCGAAATGCTACCACCTTTTCGACTGTGCACGAGAAACATAATGAAACTTTATTTCGAAAAACATAATGTAGACGAAAATGAAGAGTGAAAGAACATAGAAGAAAAAGAGAGAAGATAAGTATTGTTTTTCTTATTCAAATCAAAAGTGGGAGAGTCCTTCTATAGGGGTAATTTTGTAACGGCTCAACAGTTCAAAAATCAGATGTAGCAACAGTTCAAAAATCGAATCTATAACAGTTCGACCGATAAAAAAACAGTCAAATTTATTAAATAAAAAAAGTCATAAATTGTTGGACATCAATAAAAAAAAATTGTTTTGAATGTTTCAAAATGTCAAGAGTACCTCACCCAGTCCTACTGGAGATATCAACAAATCAACATTTATAAATAACTCTACTCTCTCTAAAACATAGGTACCCATTTCATCAACGGTTAAAAAATCAGATGTAGCAACAGTTCAAAAATCGAATATGTAACAGTTCAACGGATAAAAAAACAGTCAAATTCATTAAATAAAAAAATCATAAATTGTTGGACTTAAATAAAAAAAATTGCTTCGAACTTTTCATAAAATATCAATAGTACCTCACCCAACCATATCGGAGATATCAACAAATCCACATTTATATATCTATGTAACTTCTCTAAAACATGGATACCCATTTCATCAACAATTTATATTTCATTTAATATTTAATAAATAACTATAATTAGTTTTATGATTTTCAAAATGAATTATCAAACACATGGGAAACAATTGTTTAAAGTAAAATTTAGTTTCTAAAGCTACTTCTAAACACATATTTCAAAAAATAAAACACAATTGTATATATTTGTGCTAATGGGAAAATGCAAATACTTTCCAAGAACACAAAAAATAAAATTGAGAAAAATAGTTTTTGAAACAAAAAATGCTCACTTTATTTGAAGTTTTGCATTGGGATCCTAAAAAGTTTTTCTTTTTCAATCCTAACCCCATTTGTAGTGTTTCTTTACACAATGTGGACAATTGGAGGAATTGAAATTTTCAATGATTGTGTTGGAAAATTCTAAAGGAGATGCTTTTGGGGATTAACTTAATCATATATATATATATATACATATATATATTATTTTCTTTTTAGAAATAATTTTTTTGATATTGTTTTCTATTTTTGTGCTTTTCATCCTCCAAAATCTTTATTATAATATAGTTTTTTAAAATTAATTTTATTTGTCCTTAATTGACTATGAAAGGTGTTATGATCTAAATAATTTGACCTTACTTGAGTAAAATAATCATCATTTCATGGTTAAAAAAGTTACTTTATGGATGATAAGATGATCCATCCTTTATAGAGTTAACATATTTGAGGTAGATATTAAAAAAAATTAATCTCAATTTCGTTAAATAGTTGGAATTACACTATTAAATTTTTAATTATAAAAATTAAACACTTAAACGTATCATAGTGGTAGAAATTAAATTTTGAAGTTTTTGTTATTTTCTGAATTTCGTTGTATTCCTATATTACTTTTTTAATATTTTCTAAATTATTGGGCCAATAATCTATTCGTTAAATTATAAAAAATTCTCATGAACTTTGTAGTATTTGTCAAAAATGCTTTTGAATTTTCAAAAAATTTAAAAATGCTCTTAAATTGTAAAACATGATTAAAAAAAATACCTTTATTGTTAGTTTTGGATAAAAACTGTTAAAATTTTCTTTAAAAAATACTTCTAAATTATGGAAAAGTTTCATAAATACATTTAATTTTTTAAAAAAAAAAGAAAGTTAAAGAAAAAGATATTCTAATTGATCCAAATTTAACACCAATTTTCTCATCAACCAAAATGTAAACCAAAAATTTAAGTTAAAACATAAAATTTTCACAAAATTCTAAAATAAAAAATTCTCCTGAAACAATAACTAGTCAAATAATATATATATATATAAATACTTTTAGTTTTTCAAAAGTTAATTTTCAAAAGTTTAAAAAATACTCTTAAACTTAAAAAAAAAAAAAGTAAAAAACCAACTACTCTTGTTGTCATATAGCGTAAGCCGTTAATACCGTCTTACTTTTTTATTTTTCTTCTTTTTTCTCCCATCATTTCTTTAATACAAATAAATTAATTAATAAAACTTCACACTTTAGTAAGATATATGACTCTAATAAAAATAAAAAGAATAATGGAGCACCAATGGATTTCAGGACTTAAATGTTTTAACGAAATTGCACGTTAATAATTTAGTGTGTGTAAATAGCTAAATACATTTTTTTTATTTGACTAATTATTGTTTTAATATGCTTCTATGAGAAATTTTAATTTTTAACTTTGTGAGATTTTGTAGAATTTTATGTACTTACAAATTTTATTTTCTATTTTGGGTGCGGACAAATTTATGGTCAAAATTGTATGGATGAGAGAGTATTCTTTCACTTTTTTTAAGTTCATAAGTATTTTTTAAACAAAATTTTTTGTATCCAAAACTAATGAGAAGTGTATTTTTTTTAATATCTTTTAAAAATTTAAGAGTATTTTTTTACGCAAAATTGGCTATTGAAATTCATTGACCCAACAGATGCACTAATATTTAAAAGCTTCCACAAGTTCTTTTTTTTTTTTTAATTTTCTAAAAATAATTAATATTATATTAAAAAAATAATAATAATTTAAGAAAGAATACGATTTTTATAAATTGTTATTCTAATTTAAAATGTCATATGTTATTTAAAATAAAAGTATAAGATTATTTAACAGGCTTTTCAGATTTATGATTAAAAACTCAAAACTAAAAAACAAAAAAATGTACATTTTGAGAATTCAGAGACAAAAAAGATAATTTCTTGATAAGAATATTAAAGAGAATAATTAATTCTCTATTCTCAAAATTAAAATTGTTCTATCATTTAGATTACAACAAACTACGAAAGACGACAATTTAGAATTTTTCAAATTTAAAATAGAACTTCATTATCTACTTATACATGACCTTTCTTTCCTAGAAGGCTTATCATTGTTTTTTTTTTCTTTTTTTTTTTAGTATGGGAATTTGAAATTTGACCTAAAAATTATAGATTAATTTAAAAATTGGACCATTAAAAATTAGATGAACAAAAATGAAAAAAATATATATATTATTTAATTTTGTTTTAAAGAAAGATGGGAATTTGGAATATATTTAGAAAGATAAAAGAATGAAATGATGTCATAAAAACAAAAATCTCTCCTCTTTTTCTCACTTTCGGTAAATGATGAGCATATTCCTTTGCCATTTTCAAATCAAAATCTAGAATCTGCATCCCCACTCCCCAATTTCATATATATATATATATATAAGGAAAATATTTATTTTTTTAAGAAAAAATTATTTATGGTTGTAGTCTAGGTTTAAAATTCAAATGTCTGAGTCCAAGTTTGAATCGAGGACCTCTGGTGTGTGAGACTTGTGTGATAACCAACTACATCACGGTTAGATGTTCATTAACAATTTGTAGTTGAAATAAATCAATAAATCATTTTAAGGTATTTCAAATCTTAAAACAAAAAAACTTGTTTATTTAAAAATATTAGCATCGTATATCCATGTTTGTCCACATTTACAATTTTAGGCATCGAAAGATTGTGACCTACATGATTGAAAATCAAACAAAACTACGTATAAATGATGAAAAAATGAATCTTAAATACTAGAATATTGAAAATGAAGAATAAAAGAGAATTGTTTTATTTATCTAATTTCGAGTTTATAAATGGTATTATATAAAGTAGGTAAATAGTGTTTAGGGTTTAGGGTTTAATGTTTAGCCCAATTTTTCCTTGGAGATGTGCCCACGACGACCCACTCAAACAATGTGGGAAAGGAATAGTTAAAAAAATTCTCCATGAGCTAAGGGAGGGACAAGGATAGGGAATGCATTTCTCGTTCCCAACCTCGCTCCTCTCATGTTTCCTGTGACCACCCTGATTAGGCTCTGTTTAATTATTTAGTATAGTTATTTAATATTGTGTTATTATTATTATATAAATATTATATATA
>JBBPDJ010000019.1:11035148-11045242 GCA_037974625.1 Cucumis cinereus
GCTCCACCACCACCAATGAAACCGCCACCACTTCCACCGCCAACAATCACCTGAAATACTAATGTTTAAACCATGCAAACACCACAGATAATAACAGACAAGCAAGGAGGAAACTACTTGAGGAGATGTCATAAATCATAAATAGAGCTAAAATAAAAACATCAACCTCAGAAGAATTATGACAGGGAGTTACACATTTATCTCTTGAAATATGTTAGATCTTAAAATTCAATGAGTGAATGCAGATAAGATATACACTAATCAAGGAACTCATGGATGAACATACTAAAAGGATGATCGCCAACAATGCTTTAATTCATCATAAGACCATATATTTAGCAAATTCCCATAATCAATAGTTGCTTACCTAAAACCCATTATCGCAATTGTTAAAACACCAAAATAAAAATCAAACATATGTCCAAATTTTAAACAAACAAAAAATATGTAAAAACTATAAAAACAATCGACCCCCGTTACACAAAAAAAGGAAAAAACACATTCATACTTACAAAAACATGATAAAACAGACTAAACAATAAAATAAAAACTGAGTATGCGAGTTCACAGTTACAGATTGAAGAGTAAACGGATCAGATCGAGAGGAATGAAAACCCGGAATAACAGAGAAAACGATGAATACCTGGAAAACGGCGGAGGTGGGAGTAATGAAGGAGAAAGAGGACTGAACGCCACCGGAGGAATCGACGGAGAGAGCAGATTGAACGAGTTTCCTTTGGAGCTCGTAGGTGGAGTCGGCGGAGCCTTCAAGATCACCGGAATACTGATTGGCGGTCCACTTACCACCGGAGCTCCGACAGACGAAGGTGAAAACTCCCATTGTTTGATGTTGGAATGGGGATTTGGGTTGAAGAGAATTGAGCAGAGAGTTTGGAGTGGACGGCTCTCTTCTACGGATTGTGTTTGGTTTTTATGTTGGCAGATGAAACCCTAGCGAGAGAGGAAAACGAGGGTTTGCTTTTGTTAAATGACTGATTTACCCTCCTCTACTTTCTTTCATTTCGATTAATCCCTTACCCTTTTGGGAGTTTTGTTTTTTTTTTTAAAAAAAAATTATGAAATGTAAAGATTATTCCGACTAAATCAATAATTTATTTGAATTTTAATTGACTTGATTTTTTCATTCTAGAGGTAGGACTAAGATTCGACCCTTCATCCCTAAAATTATTGTATTGAAAAAACATATATAAAGATTCCAAATTTCGTCCAACGAGTTAAGTCATCAATTGAAAATTTACTCATCTTTTGCCCAATGAGCTAAGCCATCAACAATCGAATTTCGAGTTGTTCAAATGTGCCCGCCCAACTTGCAACTTTGGAGTTGTTTAAACCTTTTTATCCATAGCAAAAAGCAACATATATTTTGAAGGAAAGTTAGGAGTTTATTCTTCATTTTAAAATTTGATTTTACATATACAAAACCTTGCAAGGAGAGCTTATAAATTGTAATTGTGGTGGAAATAGGAACTTAGCTCACATGCATGCAATATGCGTTCATTGTTGTTGCGTCGTCAGGTTCGCGACGTTTTTGCTTTTAAGGTAGTAAGTTTTTTCAAAATTCTAGTTTTGTTACACTTTCTCTATCAGTCATTTAACTCTAATTATAAGGTCGTTTTGTTGTTAATATCAAAATGATTGTATAAATGCCAAAATAAGCAAAAAAAAAATGCTTCTAATATGACATCCAGTTTTAGACGATGAATTTGAAAGTGATCATACAAAGTAAATTTAGTTCAGTGATAATTGACGTCACCTTCTCTACCAAGGTTGAAGGTTCGATCTCCACTCTGCAATAGTCGTGTAAAAACAATTAGAAAGTTATCTTTCAAATAAAAATATTAAACCCAATTTAAAAGAATTTTTTATTTTATTTTTCCAAACCACTTCAATACATCTTCTTAAAAGAAAACCCTCCAAATCACTTATGAAGTTAACCAACAAATTTACAAACATACTCTATTAATATAGAAAAGAAAGGGTATCCATGAGTAGGTCAAATCAATAAATTCAACCATGTTTATTTTGCCATTTGTGTTTATATGTTACATCTTTTTTCCAACTCTCATATCTAATTTGGTTCAAAAATAAAATAATAGCATTTCTTTTCCTAAAGTTTTTAAAAATAAATCAATTTAGCTTTTAACTCGATTGATTAAAATATATATCGACCCATAAACAATGGACATCAACGTCTCTATAGAACTCAATAACCAAATCCCCATAAAAAAAAAAGATAGAAAAACTTATTTCAAAATCATTATTAATAATTAAAACAACTATTCACGAATCCTAAATTTGGAAGAAGTTCTTTTTTTTCTCCTTCAATCAAAATATTCTTAATGAGAACACAAATTTCATCTCATTTTGTCTTCATCAATATATTTCTAATAAAGAAATTGGAAATTTAAAAACTATTATTATTATAATTATGTAAAAAATAGACTAAAATATTTATAAATATAGTAAAATATCAGATTATTATCTATGTCTATCATAGTCTCTTTTGCAGATAAATCATAATATTTTACAATATATATAAATATTTTCAGTAATTTTATAATTTAAAATAATAATGATAACAACAACCATGGATGACATGAAGCAAACAATTTGAGCTGTAAGAGCATGCATGATTGGGGTTGATTATCCTTTCTCTCTTTCTTTCTTTATTTATTTATTTTTCAAAAATTGGATCCTTTCAAAAGGAAGTCAAATTTGGCCCCATTTTACTTAATTGCCCATCCATCATTTTCAACCAAAAAAAAAAAAAAACTTAATTAATTACCTATTTATTTCTAAACCCACCTAATAATAATAATAATAATAATAATAATAATAATAATAATAATAATACAATTTGATTCTCTACTATTATTCATTCATATGATATATAGATGACAACCCATTCTAATTATTTAATTTCACATATCAATTACAAAATTTTTAGAATCTACTTATTTTTAAATTGAATTATCGAATGTAGCAGTGATTGACATTTAATTGAATTTATAAATTTAAATCTTCATATCCTGTTGCGTTAATACAAGAAATGAACTATCACATTTCATTTGTATATTTCAATTCAATCTATATTATAAATAATTCATTTAATGAGAATAATATTATAGTGAGATTTTTTCTAACTAAAAAAAAAAAAAACTATTTACTCTTCATAAAGAAAACCACTGGTAGACAAAAATCAATTACACTTGATTTTTCTATGAAGTCTATATAAAAAGATCAAATGTAAATGTTTTATAAATTTTTCTATTTTTTAATAATTTTTCTACTATAATAATATCTCAAATATGTAAAATACATGATGCTGATTTTATTTCTATCTAGCTTATTAAAGATAATTATGTAGTTTTCATGCATACCTTGACTTTCTCAAGGGATGATCTATAATTTTATAGTTTTAAGTTGATATTAATATATAAAAAAAATACAATTTCCTTAAAATTAACGATTAAACAAATTTGTTTGTACAAAAAAAGAAAAAAAGACAAATTTCTATGACACCATCCAATTTTTTCTAATTATTTTTTTAGTTCAACCATTAGAAGAGGAGAATATACCTTAAAATGATGTAAAAAAAATGAAATTATTTCGATTGTAAAAATTTACATAAAAACAATCCATACAATTTAACAAATTTATATAAATAACTTGAAACTATTTATGATAATTAGATAAAAGATAAATATTAAAATTTAATTATAAAACATATAAATTAAATTCTAACTTTTTCGAAATTTACAATTTAACTCTTTATTTTTCTTACCTAAATGAAAGCAAACAAAAGGGGAATAAATCGGAATTACCTTCCTTATTTCTAGTTTTCGGTGCCTCTTTATATAGTTTAAAACCAAACCAAAATGATTAATTTAGGAAAAAAAGATAATTACATCCGACCAAACATGACTTCGTAGGACTCTCCAAAAATTAAAATAAATAAATCAATTATGAACTTTAAATTCAATTACACAAAAAGGGTTGTCCGAAAATGATCCATAAAATAATGGAAACTACTTCTTCTTGGCTAAAAGTTGGTGAATGATTAATTTAAAGTAAGCTTTTGGATTTAATCGGTTTATATACCATTTTAGTCCCCGTATTTTAAAATTGGTTTGTTTTAGTAGTGTATACCATAAATGCTTTTAATAAATCTTAAACTTAGTCCCTTAAAACTATTTTTATCGAAATTAGCTAAATAATAAAAACATTTAACATACTACATGAAAATTATTTCTAAAGTTTAGTAAGCTTTTGGTTCATATACTTTTAAAATGCTCATTCCATTCTTATATTTTAAACTTTGAGTAATTTTGATCGTTGAATTTTTAAATAATGATTATTGTAATCCCTTAAAATGAAGTGAAGAGACTAAAATAGTCCATTTCTAAAAATATAGAGAGCAAAATGAATATTTGAAAAGTACATAAAACAAAATAAGCCAAAACTAAAAGTACATGGAAAAACTCCATTACTCCGTAAACCTATACGTGACATACTAAAATCCCAGAAAAAAAGAAAAATAAATATTGAATTAATTGATTATTAAATTGAAGATTACAGTTCATTTGTGCTTGTTGTGTGTGGGTTCGTTCTTGTGTTGCAGTTAGTGATTAGCACGCCTTGGCCTTGGCCTTGGCCTTGGCCTTGGCCTTGGCCTTCATCATTCTCCTTTTTCTTCTTCTCTCTTATTATTCAGATTCACTACAAAATACAAAATACTTTTTTGGGTCTTCTTTCTCTCTCTAAATTTCTGATTGTTCTTCCTTTTCTCTCTTCTCTTCTTCTTCACCTCAAAACACTTTACTTTCTCTCTCCTCCTTCTTCCCTTCTCTCTCTCTCTCTCTCTCTCTCTCTCTCTCTCTCTCTTATGCGCTGTGAAAAGTGGAAAACACTATTGTTTGTATGATTCTGGTCCTGGGACTGGATCTGGTTGCTTTCTCTTGTTCGATTTTCCATTCCTGATTGTCTTAATCGTCCTCAGGTACCCGTAATTCAATCTCTGATTCTTTTGGTTTTTGCTCTTTAATCCTTTTTTTCTTCTTCTTCTTTTGGTTTCAGGTTTGGGGTTTGAATTCTACTTGCTTAGCTAGTTCTGGAACATGGGTTGTTCTTTGTTTTTTGGGGATTTTTGTTTTGGGGTGATGCTGTGGGAATTTGTGAAGCTGCAGATTTCTGTGTTTTGTTTTTGGTTGAAACTTGAATTGTTTGTTTTTTTTTTTGCTGGGTGTTGAATATTTTGGTCTAATGGAGTAATGGGTCTTCTGAGATTGTTTTTATTTATCGATTGGTGATGTTGAACATGTTCTGTGACTTTGTTTAGCTGAATTCTATAGAAACTGGATTTGATTTGATTCATTATGAGAAGTATGGATTGTTTTAGTGAGTTAGAAAGTTTGGTTATTAGTTTAGGCCGACTTGATAATCTTTTGGTTTTTGAAAATTATGCTTGTTTACGTAAATATTTGAATTATTAGTCAAATTCTAAAAATGAAAAACCAGTTTTTAAAATCTACTCCAACTCGACTTGGATTATGAAAACACTCGTTAAAAAGTATGACAATAAAACAAAAAATACTTAAGTTTGAATAGGGTTAATAAGCTTAATTTTTCGAATCCAAAAAACCAAATGGTTATTTGGAGCAAGTGATACACTTTTTTTGGAGGAATTGTTTGGTTACTATAGTTAGTTGATAATTTCTCTATGAAATGGAGGCTTTAGCTGTTGTACTGAAGATGCAACTTTGATTTTGATCAAAGATTGGCATTGAGAATTCTAGGAGAGCTCGTAGGTTATATTAGATATACATTTATGTTTGTATATTGGGGTGAATTCAATTGCATTTCCTTCAGCCCTCAAGTCTTTTGTTTGTTTGATGTCCTAATTCTCCAACTGTTTTGCTGAACTTTGCTTGCAAGATTATTCTGAGGTTCTTTTGTTTGTAAATGTTGTTTGCCAATTGCCACATTAAGGTTTAGATTGAGTTTGAGATTTCTCTTAGAGAAGTGTTTTTTTCTTTAACTCTATGAGAGTTTCTTATCATAGAAAAAAAAAAGGTGGCAGGTCTTCTTCGCCCTATTCTGGACTGATACAGGGTTCTTTCCATAACTTTATGTTGGATGTCCTTGTATTTATGTGGTATTTATTGTGTATTCGGTATGTATTTATTATTTAGATTTTAATATTTCTTTCATTATTGGTTGGTGGTCTTTCCCTATATAAAAAGCCCCCGCAGTTTTTTTAGACAAGCAAAAAGAAATACAATAACATTGTTCTTCTTTCCTAAAATTTAAGTTGCTATCAAAGCAAGATGCTAGTAGGTCTTGTGTTTTAAACTTCTTTTAAACTTCTACGACGTCATTTCCTCTTCAATTAATATTGATTTCTACTCATTGCGTCTTCTACATATTTCCAAGCCTAAAAGTAGGAGAGAATGTTAAAATGTTGATATAATATTAAATTTACCTTCCCCGTCAACTTAAGTTTTTGGTCAATCAATGACTTAACACTATAAGAGCAATTTCTCATCTATCTACGTTATCGGCTGATTTGTTCCTATTTTCTGACTACTTCTACCATGTCTTAAAGGGTCTAATTGACTTTCTACGCGCTTAAAAGTCATTCCAAATAGACTCATTCTGTAGTTATTTGTTTTGTCATTCAGGGTGGAATTGCTGTATTTCTGGCATAGTAGTGGTCTAGAACTATAGTTGCAAGAACAATATGGCTGTCTCCATGAGAGATTTGGACCCAGCTTTCCAGGGGGCAGGGCAAAAGGCGTATCCTTTATGCATAAGATTTTGAATTTTTCTACGTTGGATATCCAAAGCATTCAATCGACTTTAGATTTTGAAGTTTTAGTTGAAATGTTGGATTTCCAAGAAACTAAATTTTTATTCATTTCCTCTATGACTTTACATTTTGTTCCTTGACACTTCAAAAGTGGGCTTGAAATATGGCGCATCGAAAATTTTAATCCTGTTCCTGTTCCAAAGTCTTCTTATGGAAAGTTCTTTACTGGTGACTCCTATATCGTTCTTAAGGTAAGGGATGGATTTTAATTCTCTAAATTGAAGCACATATATACATACATTTCCTAGATATGTGAAAGATTAGGTCTGTATGCATACTTTTCTGCCTAAGAAGCATTTGTATGCATCTAGTCTCCTGTATGTGTTTTGGAATTATTGTGACACATACAAAGATTATATGCTCAACTTGTTGAATGCCATTTTAACTTTTCTTGTTAGTATATTAGTATTCAATTGCCACAAGTAGCTATATTTTGCTACAAAAATTAGACATGGAAGGACAGATGGATTTAGGTTATGGGAAACTCTGACTAAATTACAGGAGTTGTGCTGTATTATTTGAGAATTTCAATTTTGTACTACTTGAAATATATAAGGGTATCATGATATACTATTCTAAAAGAAATAATAATGCCCATGACGAAAATGAAATGCTAACACTTGCAAAAAAAAAAAAATTTAGATAAGACACTTGCAAAATTTTGAGTGAGTTATTTATTTTATTGTTTGGAAAATTATTGATACTTATAAGAGTCTATCAGTGATTCATTTTTCTACATTTGAAAATACCCTTATTGTTATGCTTTTGAGTTTATTTATTTATTGATATAAATTTTTTTTTTGAGTTCAACAAGGAGTGAGAGAGAGGATTTAAACCTTTGACCAAAGAGCACATAACTTAACTGCTCAAGTTGGCTTTAGAAAAGTTGAGAGGTGTTGCATAAAGTTGGAGACTGACCTTTACATATGGTGCACGGCATTTGCTTGTCCCAAGCGTTCAATTTGCTAATTCCATAGATTGAAACTACCAACTCTGTTTCATACTATATCTAACATTTATGAATCTCAAATTTATAAAACAAACATACATTGTCTACACAAATTCATAGTTCCCTTGTTCTAGAAAACATATCAACAAACTAATAAATTGAGAGAGAATAACTTCCGGGAATTAGTTAACCAAACATGTTTTTCACTGACTTTGAGTTCCCAGAAATTGAAAACGCTTTTCATGTTTAAACCTTTCTGTGCAGACAACCTCCTTAAAGAGTGGCACCTTGCGACATGATATTCATTACTGGCTTGGTAGGGATACCACTCAGGTAAAAATGCTTCTAAAACCAATAATGTCTTTTTCAAGGTCCATTTTTGCAAGAAGTTTCGATTCAGCAACTTATTTATACACAGGATGAAGCCGGTACCGCTGCCATCAAGACAATTGAACTAGATGCAGCTCTAGGTGGACGTGCGGTACAATATCGTGAGGTTCAAGGTCACGAGACTGAGAAATTCCTGTCCTGTTTCAAACCATGTATTATACCTCAAGAAGGTGGATTTGCTTCCGGGTTCAAACATGCTGAGGCTGAGGAACATAAAACTCGGTTGTTTGTGTGTAAAGGAAAACGTGTTGTCCATGTTAAAGAGGCAAGTTCTTGTTTTTGTTTGGGTATCAGTTGATATTCTTTAGCCTTCTATAAATGCTGAGTTTTCTGGGATTGTGGTGATAGGTTCCTTTCAGTCGATCTTCACTCAATCACGACGACATTTTTGTTCTAGATACCAAGTCAAAAATTTTCCAATTTAATGGTTCAAACTCGTCTATTCAAGAGAGAGCAAAAGCACTGGAAGTTGTTCAATATGTTAAAGATACATATCACAATGGAAAATGTGAGATAGCTGCCATTGGTAAGTTAACGATTGATATGTGAGTTGGAAGTGAAAGATGAACGTTGAGGAATATCAGTTTGTGAGTTAACTTTTTGTAGAGGATGGAAAGTTGATGGCTGATCCTGAAACTGGAGAATTTTGGAGCTTTTTTGGTGGCTTCGCCCCACTTCCAAGGAAAACAACTAGTGATGAGGATAGGCCTGTTGATTCCCATTCAACTAAGCTATTTCGGTAATATATATCTCATTTTTTAGATTCTCCTTCTCCTGTGACACTTCTGCTATTTCTGTGATTCTCATCGAGAAAAGATCCTTGAAATGTAAATAATGAGATGTTATGTAACTGAGTGACTTCATACACACACATGGACATGCATTTCTCTGCTCTCTTTAAAAAGTTTCAAGGTTTATGAGTAGAATTATTGTTTGTTCTATCATTAGCTAGAATTATCTTCAACTAATAGTGTAATAACCAATGACCACCAACAAATCCTGAAACTAAATACTTAGGACTTCCATGTGAGATGGTAAATTGGTAACCATTATTCTAGTAGTTCTAAACCTCTCTGTAGTTCTGAAAGCTATATGTTTGCTTTTAAAGAATTGAGAAGGGGCAGCTGGAACCTCTTGGTGATGGATCTTTGACAAGGGACCTGCTAGAAACAAATAAATGCTATATTCTAGATTGTGGATTTGAAGTATTTGCATGGATGGGAAGAAATACCTCTCTTGATGACCGCAAGAAGGCGACTGCAGCTGCCGAGGTCAGCTCATCATGTACCTGCAAATCCATTTACCTTGTGCAATATGATATTGTAGAATTTCTTATTAATTTGTGTTGTTAAGTGAACAGCAATTGGTGCATGGACCTGACAGACCAAAATCACAAATAACTTGTGTGATTGAAGGTTTTGAGATTGCGACATTCCGGTCTAAATTTGATTCATGGCCTCAAGTTGCCAATGTAGTTGTGTCGGAGGATGGTAGAGGAAAGGTTGCAGGTTAGAAAATAAAAACTTAGGAATCTTTTTCATTGGTATTGCGCCAAATAACAGTTTTATCTATATTGCTTCACTGACTTCATTCCTTGTATGTTGATTTTTGGTATTTCTTTTAGCTCTTTTGAAGCGTCAAGGAGTTAATGTCAAGGGTCTTCTAAAAGCTGATCCTGTAAAAGAAGAACCCCAACCATACATTGATTGCACTGGGAACTTGCAGGTGACAGCTCTTGCAATTGACTGTAGGAAATGCGTCTGTTTAAGAATTTTTCTTCTTTCTCCTCGTCTCTGGTTAGGGGGGGGGGGGGGGGGGGGGGGGGGGGGGGGGGGGGGGGGGGGGGGGGGGGGGGGGGAGGGGGGG
>JBBPDJ010000019.1:11062419-11084340 GCA_037974625.1 Cucumis cinereus
TATATATTGGTGTGAAAATAAATTGAAAAAAAAAGAAAAGAAAAATATTACAGCTGTCGGGTGGGAAAATGGAAATAAAAGAAAACGCAATTTAAGTAGCGTAGCGTAACAGCGAGGCAAGTAAAATCAAAAGAGAATAAATATATTTTATTTATTTATTTTTTAGGTCTTAATCTATGAAAACTATTGGATAACAATTTAATATTTCTTATATACCTTGATTAATAAATTAATTAGATATCAAATATAACTTTAAAATACAAAGAATAAATTACTACAATAATATATATATTATTCAAATACGTTAACTTAATCTATCTAATACCAATGGACGTTTATAGGCCAAAACAAGTCTAACGAAACGAACACACAAATGAGTGGTTAGCAATCAAGAAGTATGTGGTTTCGATTCTTATTCTCTTATTGTATTTAACAAAATTGACATTTATTGTGATGAGACTTTAGTACCGACTGAATCCTTTCAAAATTTTAATAACATAAACTATATACATATAAACACACTTGTACTTTGTGTTTTTTCTCATATGAACATATACTCTCAACTGTTTAAATTTAGATAATATACTTTTAATAAATCTTAAATGTAGATTAATTTAAAATTTTAAAAATTATTGTTAATGACAAATCTGTTGAAAAAATTTGTAAAATATTTGCAAAATATAGTGAAAATTCAGATTCTATTCACAATTGTTACTGATTGACTTTATCAACGTTAATAGAATCTAAAATTTTGTTATATTTTATAAATAGGTTTGTTTATTTTGCTATATTTGAGAGTGCCTTAAAATTTAAATTAATTAAATAATAATAATAACATGTAAGAAAAAGACACTATTAACTTATTTGAAAAATTCAACATTAAACAATATACACCACTATTTTAAAGACTTATTGATAGTATATGGATAAATATTTGAAAGTACATAACTAAAATAAAATAAAATCTAAAAATACAAATACCAAAATAGTATATTTTAACCGAAGATTTATATTGACGTCAAGAATTAGATACAATACAATGACTAACCATATTATTGAAAAGACTTAAATTAATTATTTAGTTGTTTATATCTCAAAATTAAGTCATAAATGTTATTATTAACATTGAGATTCATGTCGATATTAATACATGACAGTAAAAATTTAAAATTTTTAATTAATACCGATAACGATATTTATATTGGATATATACTATCAATCTCGACATTAGATGTTTACCGAAAATAAATAAGATATATTTGAATCTTAGTATTTAACATTTGTATTATTTAAAAGAACTAACAAAATTGAATGTAAAGACAAAAAAAAAAAAAAAAAGAAAAGAAAAAAACGAAAAGGCAATCCATAAAAAGGAGTCTCACGAGATTCCGAGATTTTGCACTGACTTGATGATGACTGTTCTGTTATCGAGTTTCTTCTAATCAAAATGCCAACAACAACAATATAAACCCAAAAAACTTTCAAGCTCCAAGGCTATGGATTAAGATTAACAACGCTCTGATTCCCGATCTGAATCAACAACAACAACAACAACAATCCATCCACGCCTAACAAATTCCAACAACAAAACCAATCAAAAGGCCTTCTAAATGAGCGGCGAAAAGGTTACAGCATCCTCCGGACCTTCTTCCGGTTCTGTAGATGTTGTTAAGGGCATCAATGGTCTCGAAAAACTCGTTCTTCGCGACCCACGTGGTAGTTCTGCCGAGGTATTGCTTTAGGATTTGAGATCATGGCTTGAATTGAATTTCGTAGTTTCCGTTATCTTGTGAATTTGTTTTTGTGGGGTATGCTGAAATTTGGAATTGACCTGATTTTGGACTGTGGGTGTTCGTTTTCTTTCGATTTTAAACGAGGGTGTGGAGTTAGTTGGGATCTTAATTTCTTTTGTTGTTTTGATTCGTTTATTGGATTCCTGGATTGAATTGTTTGTATGTTCTTTCGGTTTAGAATTTGTTGATCTGCTCCTGTTTTTATATTTGTGCCTGTCATGAGGTTCTTGGGCTCGGCCATTTTCCAGCTATGTGCGTTTGTTTGGAATATATGTAAAATTGAATCCTACATCGGCTTCTCGTTTTACGTGTATGACATTTCTGATCTCTTCTTTTACTTACTGTAATGAATTCCAGGAACGAGATATTGCTTGACAAATTTTCCTCCTTCAGAAGGGGGGTGGGGATGAAGGGAAAACAATCCTGTGACTTTGAAAGACCATTAACTCCTGTTAATTCTAAATCCTAGATTATTTATTACTCAATGACTCATTGCTTACCATTCTACTGAATTCTTGAAGTTCATCTTTTCATAGTGTTGTTCAGATTTTAGCAGAATAGTTTTGTTTCTTTGTGGCTACTGATTAATGTTTGTTTTCTCCAGGTCTATTTGTATGGGGCCCATGTGACATCTTGGAAGAATGACCATGGGGAAGAGATGCTTTTTGTTAGTAACAAGGTGCTATTGATTTTTCTTTTTAGTTCTTTTTTTTCTTTTAAACCAACTGAATCATTATCATTTCTTCGATAAGCTCCCTTGCATTTGAACTTCTCACAATAAATGGAATGAATGATATTTGGTTGCCGGATGGAGTATTCGATACATAATAGAAAAATTCATGGTTAGAATAATAGAAAGAACGAAGCAAACTATCTTTCCAACATTTCTGGAGTGCCCTTCTCAGTAAATGCTTTTTTAATTGAACTTTCATGGTTAGCTAATTAGCTTGGTGACAATGTTTCTGTAAGGTACTCAGTTAGGGATATTAGTATATTATTAGTGAGGGGCATAAGGGTAATTAGATAGAGACTTAGTTACGGTATCTTGTTATCAACTGAGTGTTAAGGCACTTAGAACCACCCCTCTTGAGTATGCTAACCCAAGCCTTAGATCACTCCACAAAATTCTTACCTTCCTTCAAACCCTCTCTTTCTATTTATAACGAGATACCCAACGATCGTGAAGAGAAAAGGGATAAGCGGATCTCCTTGACGAACACTCCTTTTGGCTCTGATCTTTCCTCGGGGTCTGCCATTAACAACAATTGAAAAATTAGTCGACAACAAGCAGCCCCAAATCCATCTCCTCCACCTTTTACTAAAACCTTTAAGCTTCAAAGCCATGTCAAGAAAAGACCAGTTGACCTTCTCATAGGCTTTCTCGAGGTCGACCTTAAGGAGGGCTCCTTTGCTGCATTTTAAAAGCCATTCGCCCACTGCCTTGGGAGGCAGGATAGCATCAAGAATTTGCCTCCCCTCCACAAAGGCCATATGAGTGTCGCTAATTTTAGAAGGAAGGAAATTTTTAAGTAGCCTTGTTCATTTTTGCATTGAGAAGAGGACCATTAAAGGGTTCTCCTTTGGGAACTTGCCCTTTAATTAACACACCTTCAATATGCGGATTATACGCTTCTCTTTTATTCTTGGGATGCTGGAAACTTGGAGGTTTGGTGGAATGTGGTTAACTTATTTCTTGTGGGGTCTGGTTTGTCCCTTAATGTGGCCAAAACCTCTATCATAGGCATTAACCTTGATAGCGTGGAGATGGACGTTTTTGCTACTAAGTTCGGATGCAGGTAGATTCCCTTCCTTTCACCTACTTAGGTTTCTCTATCGGTGGGGCTTGCAATGTTAAGGATGTTTGGAATTCTCTTGAGGAGTGGTTCAGATCTAAAGTTGATAAATGGTAAGGTATTTTCCTTTCCAAAGGTGGTAGATTGACCCTTGATCAGTCATTTTGAATAGCCTTCCTTGATATCTTTTCTCTCTTATGCAAGCCCCGGTTGGTGTCATTAACTGGGTGGAAAAGACGATCAGGGATTTTGTCTTGAATGGGGGGTCTTGTAAGTCGGTTGCGCACCTTGTTAAGTGGGACACTACTTCTCTCCTGATCTGTTATGGCGGTCTTGGAATTGGTTCCCTTTGTAAAAGAAAACAATGCTCTCCTCATGAAATAGTTGTGGAGGTTTTGTAAAGAAGAAAACGTTCTAGGGAGGTGTATAATCGTGGCTATTTATGGCTTGGAAGCGAATGAGTGGTCTACTAAATTGCCGAATAGGGGAAGGTGGGCTGGTATTTTGAAGCATAGGGAGGGAGATTTTCTTTAATTTCTTGATTTTTATGTTGGGAGATGGGAAAAACATATAATTTTGGAAGGATAACTGGTGCGAGGCTCAACCCCTTCGCAAAAATTTCCGACTATTTTTTCCTTATCTTTGAATAAGGATGCTTTTGTTGCTGATTGTTGGTGCACCGTCAGCCACTCTTGGAATTTCAGACTCAGAAGGAATGTGTCGAACAGTGAATTTGCCAATGTGGCTGCTTGGAAATTCTTCACTCTTGGGCTCCAAATGGTGAGTGCGATAGTCTTCATGGGAAGCTCAATGCTTCTCGATTTTTTACTACGAAGTCTACCGTCCTTAACTTAACCCAAAGATCCACTATCGTCTTCCCCCTGTAGCGCACCATTTGGAAGGTTAAAGTCCCAAAAAAGGTTAAATTCTTCTTATGGCCCTTGCTTATAGAAGCCTTAATACTCATGATAAGCTCCAAAGAATGCTTCATTATGCCTCTCTTAGCCCATCTATGCGCTGCCTTTGCCTTAAAAACGAGGAGACTTTGGACCACTTATGTTTGCACGACTTCGCAATGAAAGGCTGGTCTCTCTTGTTCAGAATGTGCAATCTGGACTTCTGTCTTCCTAGTAAGATTGATACTTGGATGCTTGATGTGCTCAATGGTAAAGCTTTTCATCTGAAGGGGAACATCCTGTGGAGATGCGCTACTCGATCTCTTTTGTGGAGCATTTGAAATGAGGGAAATAGTAGAATTTTTTATGATAATTATGATTCTTTTGATTCTTTTTGGACTGTGGTTCAACACACAGCTTCTTGGTAGAGTACCAATTACACCAAACACTTTTGTAATTATAGCCTTTCTATGATTTTTCAACAATTTGAAGGCCCTTATTTGCTAGTTTTTCTTGGGGAGGGTCCCCTCGTCCCTTGCCCTTAGGCTGTTCTTTTGAATATATTTGGTTCTTATCAAAAAAGAAAAAGAGAAAAAAGAAGATTATAACTGAGATACCCTAATAGACTCTCTATCTAATTACCCATTTGCGCCTCACTAATAATACACTAAAATCCCTAACTAGGTACCTTACAGTTTCATCCCTCCTGGGTGGGGAATTCAGTCCCCATTTCCCCCTGCCCCTGTTTGTGGTGTAATATAATTTTCCAAAAGGACTAAAACTTTGGTAATCACTATATTCTTTTGATTAACCTTGGTTGGAGGTGTTACTTGGTGGTGGTCTCTCTACCCCGACCATTAGTTTGTGACTTGTTGGGTTGTCCTTGAAGTTGTTATTCTTCTTATAAAAAATTTAGAAGAGTTCAAAGAACATTAAAAAATTATTGATATGTTTTCTCCCTTCCAACATTCTTAAGATCATAGTTATCATTCGCCTACTCTATTACCTTGTTAATCTTCAGTAGATCATATTCTGTTAGATTGGAGGCCATCTTTGTAGGGTGCTCTCTTTTTTTTTTTTTTGTATGCCCCTGTACTCTTTCATTTTTTTGCAAATAAAGTTGATCTTTTGTGAAAAAAAAGTCATGTTAAATCTTATGTTTGCACTCTTATTACTTATGATGTACAATTTATTCTACTATCATAAAATTCTGCTAAGAATGAATTTGAAATTTTCTGTTAATTTGAAACCTGATTTTTCTTTGTCATTCATATTGCTGTTGCTGGCCTTAGTTTATCCTTGACCCATAAGTTTCTTGTAATTTCAGGTTGCTTTATCAAAATGATCAATAAAATTTGTTGTTGCTGTGCAGGCTATCTTCAAGCCTCCAAAACCAATTCGTGGAGGGATTCCAATATGTTTTCCTCAAGTATGTGGTTCTTTGCAAGTTAAAAGCATGGCATGGATCTTATGTTGATTTCATTTTGTTGCATGACAATTATGCAATCATTGCAGTTTTCAAATCTTGGTCCACTTGAGGCACATGGATTTGCTAGAAACAAAATTTGGAGCATTGATAATAATCCACCTCCTCTTCAAACGAATACCTCCAGCAAGACTTTTGTTGATCTAATCCTAAAGCCCACTGAGGAGGATACAAGGGTTTGGCCACATAGGTAAATTGAAACATGTTTACTCGCATTTGTTTTCTGAAAATTCTATATAGGGTTCATGCAGCGGGCCATTTCTATTACTCTAATTCCATGCTTCAGTCAATAATATTGTTCTTTTTCTAAATTGTAGTTATGAGTACCGTTTGAGGGTAGCTCTAGGACCTGCTGGAGATCTATCGTTGACATCACGTGTTAGGAATACCAACGCAGATGGAAAGCCTTTCTCGTTCACTTTTGCTTATCACACTTACTTCTCAGTATCAGATATAAGGTACTGGCAACATGACCTAATACTTGTCTGTTTTTTCCAAATATTTATAAATTGTTCATGAGGTACTCAGCTTTTATCTAAAACAGTCAAAAGGAGTTATGCTATAAGACGTAAGACTTACAAGATAGAGCTCATAACTGCAGTTTCTATCATCAGAATTTTGAAAATGTTTAATCTTATCTCATTTTTCAAGCAAGTTGAAGCTTAATTCTCTTCCCCGGCCATCAGTGTGGTTTTTATCATCAAAATTATGCAATTTTTGGTTTACTATAGTTTGATTTCTTTTGACAATGAAGCAGGGGAGACTTGTTGATGGATTGTCATTTTGTCTTTCTTCATGCACAAATGATATTTTGTGTGCATTTCTCTGATGAAAAGATTTTATTTTTTTGAGAAATCTTGGTTTGCGGTGTTGTGAGCTATATTTGGTTAGAGAGAAGTTAAGTGATATCTTGTTAGAAAAGAATTTAGAGACCATTTTGAGGATTCTTTTGCTGTTGAACAAGCCTTTTTATAAATCAATGTTTTGGATGGGTAGATTGTGAAATCCGATGTTGGAATGAGAACTTTATTCAGGTAGGATCACTGTCTATGTGACAAGCCTTTGTGTATCCATTTTTCTAAATTGTATCGTTCATCCTCGATGAGGTTAAATTTAGTGGTGTCTATCTTGTTTTCCATGGTTGTAGTGTCTTTCCTTGCCTTCTCTTGGTTTTGTGCATCCTTTCTCTTTCACGGAAATGTTTGATGGAGCAAATCTCAAGGTTAGGGATTTTTTTTAGTTAGTCCTAGGAAGAGGGGTTTTTGCTTTTTGGATCCTTGTTCTTCTGGGTTTTCTTGTTATTCTGTTCTCTATCTTTTGTGCAACCCTGCTTCCCCATAAGTTTGCAACCTTGCTTCCCTCTATGTTTTATTTTTATTCCTTGCTTTGGAAGGTAAAACTTCTCCCACCTTCTCTTGTCTTGCGTATTTTTTGTTTTCTTCAACTCTTCTTCCTCAAATTTTCTTCTTCCTGAGTAATGGCGAGCAACTCAAACTACCAGCACACATGTTCATGGCGACAAAGTTTCCGACAGCTTATCCTATGAGTGTCCTCATGTATCCAAAAAAAAAAAAAATAATGGACGCACAAAATAGCATGTCAGACACGTGTTGGTGTCCAACACTTGCCATTTTGCAAATGTCGGTGCTTTATAGGGTAAAAGCTTTCACGAAGGTCAAAACTTTTATTTGGGCAGGTTTTACTGGGGAAGGTGACTGATGAATTGGAGCCATTTGTCCTTTTTGTTTGGGCCACACAAGTGCATCCTGATCACGTTTTCTAGAGATGTAATTTTGTCTCCCCGGTTTGAGAGCCTATTTTGGAGCAGTTTTGGGGTGAAAGGGGTTCTTTAGCCCACAAATCGAAAGAGATCGTTGGATTATGATTGATGAGATTCTTTTGTAGCTTCCCACCGCCCTTCTGGGACAGGGTTGGTTCCTTTGGAGGGCTGATTTTTTTGCACAATATCATGGGGTATTTGGATTTAGTGAATCGTAGAATTATTAGGGAAATTGAGAAATTTAGTGATGATGTTTGATCCCTAGCTAGGTTTAATGTTTCTCTTGGGGTTTGACTACCAAGTACTAGAGAGACGTAATTATTTGCTAGGTCTTATGTGGCTTGTCCCATTTGGACTTTCTTCTTCTTCTTCTTCATGAAATACTAGCATTGATATTGATGTTACAATATTCCAGTTGAGGTTTTCATGTAGAAATTAGCTAATTTGGAGAATTTAAAAATTTTCAAATAAATTAAATTCTGACCAAGTTACAAATATTCTACAGAAAGAAAAATTTCCCCCCCTGTTTATTGTGAGTAACCCATCTATTTTTGGAGTTAATTTTAACTTATTGGCTGAACACAACTTGAAAATTTGTTAAGAGTAATTTAAAGTTCGTTTATTTTTTTATCTAAAAGAGATGCTTGCCTATGGCCAGTGAAGTTCGGGTGGAAGGTTTGGAGACCTTGGACTATCTTGACAACTTGCAGGGTAGAGCACGTTTTACTGAACAAGGGGATGCTTTAACTTTTGAATCAGAAGTGAGTTCAAGTACTCTATTTCTTTACGTTCTGTTAGTCACTACATTGTATCCAATACATTCTTCTTTGTGTTTGGGTTGAACAGGTGGACAAGATATATCTTAGCACTCCATCTAAAATAGCAATTCTAGATCATGAGAAGAAGAGGACTTTTGTGGTTCGAAAAGAAGGACTTCCAGATGCTGGTAAGAAATTCCCATGTCTCTTGTTTTTCTTTTCGTTTTCCTGTGTAATTTTCACAAACGATTCCCCTTGAGTCTAGTTCTTTCAGTTCTTTGTTCCCCTTTCAAGATCTTACTCTTCCAAAAGGGTTCTGGATCTCAATCATTGTTTCTAATTTGGGAGGATAAATATCCCAGAAAGTAATTCACCTCAGATAAGATCCTAGAAACCCTTTAATTCATAACTCTCTCCAAGCAGATTTATCATCGGTAAAATTGTATCATCATTCACTTCAAAAAAAATCCTAGGAAATTAGTTTTATGAAGCCATCCCCGTCCTGGTCCCGGCCCAGTCCACACATCTCAACAACTGCTTGCATACAACAGCTCATTTAAGTGCAGAACTGGTGAAGGGTGTAATACCATTTTGATCCTTTTAGCAATCACTTTTCACACTCATAAGCCCCAGTAACAAGGTTAAAAGTGCCTTTCACCTTTGAGCTCTGCTATTTTTGAAAATAATAACGTATAAAATAAAAAATCTTTAAGATCAGATAAAGATGTCCCAATATTTGAATTTTCCCCGAAGCTGGGAGACTTAGAAATGCTAATTACAGGGTGTCCAACCTAAATCTTCCTGATTGAATATTTTGGACTCGAGGGGCTCAATTTTATTAAACTAATTAATTAATATGAGTAAAATAACCGAGGAGCCCTCTTATACAGCCGGGTCTTGCTTGAGTATAGTGTATCAACGGTGTACTATTCATTGAGGAGGAAGGGTTAAGTAGTTTCTTCTTACAAATGAGTCCAACTTGGAGATAGATATTGACTTCAGGACAAAATTTGAGGATAATAAATACTTATCAAGGATTTTAGCTATTTATATTTGCTTGGGGATTCCTTTAACTGAAAATCAACGTGAATTGATGGCTTCTGTTCTGATTTTGCGTCCCCCAATATGGGTTCCACTAGTAATAGTAGAATATTCTTTTTTTTTTTTTTTAGAGAGAAACAGATGGGATATTCCATGTTTGAATCTTATTTCATTGTTATTTTATTGATGCAGTGGTATGGAATCCTTGGGATAAGAAAGCAAAGGCAATAAGTGATTTTGGAGATGAAGAGTACAAGTATATGCTGTGTGTGGAGGCTGCTGCTATTGAAAAGCCTATCACACTGAAACCAGGCGAGGAATGGAGAGGAAGACTGGAACTTTCTGCTGTTCCTTCTAGTTACTGTAGTGGGCAACTTGATCCTCAGAAAGTCCTCCATGGCATCTGAAAAATTCATCATTCTGTTTTACTTCACATGTATCAGGTATGGTTCTGAGTGTCTTCTTTGCAATATGTATTTTACTTTCTTTGCTTTATCATGGCTGTGAATATTTTCAGAAATACTTAAAAATTTTAAAATCACTTATGATTATCTAACCAAACACTGGAAATATTGGAGTGGATAAAAGTACCTCCCGCCCTTTCATAAGTCATCTCAAACTCAGATTAAAGAAGCTTTCTTTAGTTTTTCCACTTTAATATATTTGTTCAAATCCTCTCTGTAGTCTTACAGTAGAAAAATGATTTGCAATGATCTGTTGATATTCTATTTATGCACTGAAGATCTATCCTGACTCCTCATTATTTTGAATAGTCTCCCTCTCTTAAATGATAATAATCTTTTTTTCTTTTGACATGCAGGTAAATTGTTTTAAATAACTAGTGGATCTTGGCAAGACAATTTGCCCTCTCTTATTCTTATTTATTTTCCATATTTTGGATTGGAAGATAGGTTTTGGACAAGAGAGTAAAACGAACAACAGTATGTGGCTTTTTGTTGGATGGCTATGGCTTCATAAGTTGAAAGAAACCTAGCATTGTGTCTGAACACAAATCAGTATATTTTCTTATAGATGGTTACTGACAATTTCCATTGTCATAAATTCAGTTCATCTGGTGAACACTTTATTCTGATTGTTTATTCTATTCAGTGATAATTTCTGTGTCACTAGTTTTATCAGAAAACATTCTATTCAGTGTTGAACTTGGCCACTTTAGAGTCAAGATGTCGTATCTATTGAGTTATATCTGTTTTAGATTATTGTGGATGTAAATTGTTATGCAATGTTTTCATTTAGATTATTGCGTGTTTGAGCTAAGTCTACTCAGTGAAGTTAATACGTAGGGGTTAATATGTTGGAGTAAGTAAGTTTGTGTTTGAGGTGTAAAGTATAAAAGAAAATAGAAAGTTGGAGAAGTTTCATAAACCGAATGGACTGTAACACTTAACAGTGAGATTCTAACTAAAGTTTCTTCAACAACAAAATCTGATAGATTAAAGAGAGTTTTATTTTTAGAAAAAAAAAACAAAAAATAGAAAAAAGACTTTCTTGGAACATTCTTATTTGATATATATTAACCAAATAAGCAATGAAGGACAGTTTGGGTCGTTGTTGGTTTGGTTGGTTCTCGTTCTCAATTGTTTACTGTTGGAATTGAATTTGAGTAAGTTGTAGTTGATTTGTTTAGTTTAGATATTTTACATTTTCTTGACTTGATTTTATATATAACTTGTGGAGACGAGAGATCGACCTCAAGGAAAGGAGTACATGTTAAGCTTGTGGATTAGTTTGCCGGATTGAGATGAAAGATTTTTTAGACCTTACGCAATTGTCCAGGTTGTAAATTTAATCTACTCAAATGATCGTCGTTGAAAATGAACACAACCCAATCATGAAACTTGGGTCATTTATTTAAATTTTTTGTTCTATAAAGAAGTAAAACATTATTATCTAAAATTTATATAATTATTTTCATATATTGAAAAAGGATTATAAACTTAATTTTAATTTATACAATGCAAACCATCCTTCTAGAGTGCTAAAAGACTATTTTCAAGAATTTGAAAAATGAAGTATTATAAAATCATGATATTAAATAAAATTAAAATAAATATAGGGATTTTTTTAAAGATAGAAAAAAAAAACAAAAAAAAAAAAACCACTTAAAGATAAAATTTTATTACACTTGATTTTTCCTTTTTTTAGAAATTGTAAATATTTTTTCCATTTTTTTAAATTTTTGATAATTTTTCATAAAAATTTAAATATACGTATATATATATTTGTACCCCGAGTAAAAAAATATTACTTTTAAACTTGTTTGTTTTTTTTTTTAAAAAAAGCATTTTTAGGTTCAATTTAGACAACATCATATCATAGAAATATGAAATTTGTTGTCTTAAAAATGGATTAGATTATTATTATTATTATTATTATTATTATTATTATTATTATTTGATATTATTGTTGTATTATTATTATTTGAACCAAAAATGTATTTTGAAAAGAAAAAAAAAAAAAAGAGAAGAAAATTATTCAATTTATCCACATTCTTCCATTTCTCCTTCCCAATTTCCATCCACAAAATTTTTGCTAATACACCATTGATGATCTTCATTCTTCATCTTCATCACTCGATCACTGTGTTTCCCTTCAGCAAATCATAACCTAAACTCCCCATGGCCTAACTCAACTCCTATCCTTCCACTTATTTCTTTACGATACTGAATCACTTGCATTTCAATGGTGGCCACTTTCTCAACTCGACCTCAACCTTTCAAATCAACTCCAATCGCTGCAACTCTCTATCGTTCACCTTCTCACCCAACTTCACCTTCCCATTTGTCGCTCTTCAAGGTTGGTTTCATGATTCTGTTTGTAATCTTTCACCAATTTTTGAGTATTCAACTGATGGGTTGGCATTATTTGAATCAGAGTTCGTTCTTTAGAGGTCAGTTTTGTAGCCGGGGCTTTCTTCGATTCAATTCAAGTTGTACTCGGATACGTCATTTAGGTAGCATTCTTGATTTTGCTTCTACAAAATTTGGCTTTAATCTTGGAGTTTTTAGATGATTGATTCTAATGCAAAAGTTGAGTTAAAAAGATCATGTAGCAAAAAAAAAAATGTTAGAAGCAACTTATGTTCTCTTGTAAATGCTTGTTATATCTTAGGCCATTGGGTTTGTTCCATTCTAATTGAGCTTATCCATGAGAAATTGTTGAAATATCTCTAAAATGTTTTCTTCTTTCCACCTTTTTGGCAATTCGTTATAATAGTCTTGACCAGGAAGGATTGAGAAAATTTATTATAACGAATTGCTGAAAAGAGTACTAACTGCGAAGCATAAAAACACTTTGAGGTTGTTTCTAACAATTTTCCTATCAAAATCGTGTCTAACTATAGTAAGTAAGAAACTATTGACAAACATGACTAGTTGTTACTAGAACTAGCTAACGAACTCTTTAACTCACTACATTGCAATTTGTGTAATGAGATTAGTTTTTACTTCAATTTGATTGGATTTGATGGGGTTTCCTGTTGCTAAGGGAATGTGGTATCACCCAGTTGTGTTCTTCCATTGACTGAGGAAAATGTGGAGAAAGTTTTGGATGAAGTAAGGCCAAGCTTGATGGCTGATGGAGGGAATGTTGCTTTGCATGAGATAGATGGGCTTGTTGTGATATTGAAGCTTCAAGGAGCATGTGGTTCTTGTCCAAGCTCAACAATGACACTCAAAATGGGAATTGAGACAAGACTTAGAGACAAAATTCCTGAAATTTTGGAAGTTGAGCAGATCATGGACACTGAAACAGGACTTGAACTCAATGAGGAAAATGTTGAAAAGGTTAGTTTCTCATTTTCAATTTTCTGCTATGTAGAAAGTAATTTTTTTTACATTTTAAAACACTTGCATAGATGATCATAGAATTGCTTTGCAAGAACTTAACTGATAAAAGAAGCATGCTAATTTAATTAGTTATTATATGAAAATACAATAGTATCTTACGTTGCAAAATATATAAGAAATAGAACTGTGGAAATTTCTTTAAGAGGGGCAAGTCCCTAAGTTCTAGATAGAAATGATCTGATATTTCTAAATTCTACACTTCAGCCTATCCTTGTAGAATCTTAGGTTAATGGTACTTGAACAAATGAAAACTATATTCTTGGAACAAAGACAGATCATTCTAAAACTATATTCTAGAAGCACAACATACTTATAAAATATAAATAAAAGACTGACCTACCTTCGTTAGAGATAGACATTAAACCAATATGAAATAAACCTAATCAAATTACAAAATCTACATTCTAGAGCTAAATGAGCATCATAAAGTTATATATATATATATATAATCTATATTTATAATAACCCAAACTTTGGTTGGGTTTGCCAACAAGAGTTTATGCCAATTGAGGACTAAAAGGTTCGTGGTTCTAATCTCTCTATCCCAGTTTGTACTGAAAAGAGGTTAGAGATGGCAGAGAATGTGCTAGACCACCATTTTTCGAGCTGTGAAAGCTAAAACACCTCTGAGATGACGAACAGAGGAGTGAAGAAGGGAAGAAGAGAGACGTTGGGTATTGCAATGATCAGATCTAGCAATATAATATTGCTGAGACGATGATGAAGATGGAAAGTGAAAATTGAGTGGGCTATGCTACCATTATCGGAGAGAAGAAGAGAGAAAAATGATGAAGGTGGAAATCGACAGTCAGAGCAGTAGAAGACTAGGGAGAAGAAAGAGGGAAAAAAATGAAATGAGAAAATGTCATTAACATAAATTGATATAAATATTAATAAAATTTCCACGTCACCTAAATTTTGTGAGTTCAACCATGCCATATCATCTTTCTGTTAGTCAAGAAAGGTTCAAATAACTTCAAGGACCATTTAAGTGCCCATTTTGAGACCAAATAAAACACTCGACTCAAATCTGTATTCTGCCTTCTTTTTTTAACCTCTCAACATATTGTTGAACTCAGAAAGGATGAAACATATATGTTTATCAGGTACTTTCAGAGATTAGACCATACTTAGCAGGAACAGGAGGTGGAATCTTGGAAGTTATTGAGATAAAAGATTATGTGGTTAAGGTGCGGCTGAGCGGACCTGCAGCTGGGGTTATGACAGTTCGAGTTGCTCTCACACAGAAGTTGAGAGAAAAAATTCCAGCCATTGCAGCAGTACAGCTTATAGAGTAGAATCAGCTTTGATTCATAGATGCTGAGTTTAAACTTGTAACTTCTTCTCCACTTTCTTTTACTTTATAATTTTTTTTTAATTTTTTTTAAATTTTTTTTACGATTATAATGAGGTGGTTGTTATGGTAAATGTTGAGAATTGAAACTGAAAAAAAGAACCAAAAGAAATAAAATGTTTTTCCGTTGCCGGGAATCGAACCCGGGTCTCCTGGGTGAAAGCCAGATATCCTAACCGCTGGACGACAACGGATTTTTTGTATATTTTTTCCAAAAAACAAATATTTACTATAATATCACAAAGTTTTCAATCTGAAAAGCTATAATATGTATGCATTTATAGCTTTCAAAATGCATTTTAACAATTTTTTAAATATGAGTTATCAAATAATCTACGTGTTTTGAGTTTAATTTTTATTTGGTCTTTACGTTTCAACATTTTATACTTTTGTCTTCAAATTTTACTAAGCTCACTTTAGTATTTGATGATAACATTTATTTAATTATTTAAAAATAATCACTCTTGGAAATTTTTTTAAATTAATTTTAATTGGGATGAAAAATAAGTGAAAATTAATGTAGTTATAATTAGTTTAATCATTTTAGGTTAAAAAATAGGCATTCATCATATGAATGAAAGTGATTATTTAGTAAAGAAATTAGGTTAAGAGCAAAAATGTTGAAGCTCTAAGAACCGATACAAAACACAAAATTCAAGAGTAAAAGTGACAACATTTTTAAATATAGAGATCAAAATTATACTGAAAAACTTTGGAGTAAAATGAAAAATTGTATGATTGTATAAAATAATTGGATAAAAACTTATTTAATTTTCAAATATATTTTTACAAGTAATTATTTAAAAGTAAGAAAGAGTAAGGTGAAGGTATTTGAATATTTATAACATTATTTTAGTCACTATAGTTTTGATGACTATACATTTTATACATTAAGCTTTGTAATTACATAACATCTCCTGTTATAAAAATAAGACAAAGAAAAACTCTCCCACTCCCACTAAGAAGCTAAGTTCAAAAGTGTGATGAACCCAACTGGACTTGAGTGTTATATATTAATATTCATCATCATCTTCTTCCCTTCTTCCAAAGATTTTTCTCACAAAAGCTGCAACAGAGCCAAGCAAAATGAAGAAGAAAAGAACATCAAGACCTCCTCCAATTCCAACAGCAACTGTTGGGGAAGGTGCAAAGAATGAAAATGGTGACCATCCCCATCCACCATAGTATGGTACACCATATCCAAACCCATAGCCACCTACTAATGGAGGTGCTACTCTTGGATTTATGTAGATATTTGTCCTATTAAGAGATCGGAAAAACATGTAGCGATTAGATTTACGTGTTTTACTAACCATTTTAGTAACGTTTATAAGTAGGGAGAGAACAATTTATTGTTAGAGAGAATAATAGGATTTAAATACGTAGTTATCTATACCTTAAATAATATAAATATGAGTCTGTATATTTAATCAATATAGTTTATTTTTCACACTAACACACTTACTCAAGTAGGTATCCACTCATTATGTATGAACCAAGTTGAATTCAATTCCCTCAACCCAACTATAACACAATTCAAAGCCAAAATATTACCAAAAATCTTCCTTTACCTAGAATTATTGTTGATTCTAGGCGACGAGGGCCGAGGAGCCGCCGAACGGAAGGCCTGACCGCCGACTCGGCCGCCAGTCTTGGCAGCGGAAGCATCATGAACCGACCCCAATGTCAAAACCCCAGCCATTAAAGTAACAATCGCAAGCTTGGCGACCCGATTCTCATTGCCCCTGTTCAATAATCCACATCACAAACCACCAATCGAGTCTTTCAATCAATCAATGAATCAGAAACCTAAACTGACTCAAAATTGAAACAAAATCAGGCAATCAAACTTACTTTGGATCATCGGAAGGGGGAGGGAGTTTGCAAGAGACGACGGCATTGGAAGAATGGAGGAGAAGGTTGTGGGTCCGTGGAGGGGAGAAGGAGAAGGAGAAGGCGGTGGCGAGAAAGCTGAGTTGCGATGAAGCTAAAGACATGGTGAGAAGAAAAGGAGGAAGGTGGTTCGATGGCGGAAATGGAAGGATGTAGAAGAAGGGTTTGAGATTTTTGGTAATGGGCGAACAAGGAGAAAGAAGAAGAAGAAGATTTTGTTGGTTCTAAATTTTCATGATTGTGAGATTTACACGTGGCAGGATTTCAATTTCTCGTCGTAAATTTTACAAATTTTCTATGCCATTCATAAATCCATATTAAAAAAAAATACGTTTGAATTGACTTTTTAAATAATTCAAATTATAGTAATTCGAACGTAAAGAACTTTTATTTCTTTTTTGATGTCGAGAATTTGAATTTTTATCTTCACATTTTTTCTTCTTCTAAAAATGTAGGAAGATTTAGAGTTTGGTTTGTCGTTAAAATTAGACAAATTAAAAAAAATGATAAAGTCGACAAAATATTTACACTTCATAAAGTAAACAGTTTGTTTTTCTATTATTCTTAAAAAAAAAACCACTTAATATTATACATATATTTATTTTCAAAATTAATATCCTCTAATAAATAATTTGTCTATGTTTATATTATAAAGTAAGCCATTCATTAGTGAGAGAGTGATGTCCCATCGTCCAAGTCTTGAAATCGATACTTAATGGAATTAATCATTTTTTTTTAATATGAGACGAAGCGAATTTCAAGTTGTGAAACTAAAACTCTGTTTGAAAGGGAACTCAAATACTTTTAATGTACTCAAATTCATTGAGTTCATTGAATCTGTGTTTGGTTGATGTTCTGTATTCTGTTTTGGAAAACTGTTTTCAAATTCTATAATCTTACAATGAAAATTCTTAAGAAACAAATTTGTAATTTTCAAATTATACAAATTTGGAATGCAAAGTTTTAAAATGCAAAATTATATTAAAAATGATAAAAACAATAACAAACGCTGTATTTTATATTATAAACTCAATTAATTTTGTTATGTAAATATATAATATATATTATATTATATGATATTACGAAATAATAATAATACAAAAATTTTAACACACACACATCTTCTTCATTTAGCCGCCCCCAAAATCTTTTTTTCTCCTTTTCAATTTCATGTTTCTGGTTGTTGTTTCATGAACCCTTTCTTGAATTCCATCATCTTGACTAACTTTTGACGATCACCCTCTCTAGGTCGTCGACCTTGATCACTCGCACACATATTTTATGCTTTTGTTTCTACTTTGAACATCATTTTCAATAATGACGTTCTGAAATTGATGATATTTGAATTTGGGCAAACTGGTCACATGAAGACGATGAAACTCCCTACAACTAGTTTATGAAATGTTTAATGGACCATCTTTAATGGAAGCCATCTTTGATTTTTGCTTTTGGAATGTTTAGATACATTATATTTGATGTCCGGTAGGTGCATCAATTGTTTTGGTATTTGATTTAGTTATAGGGTACTTTAGTATTTTTTGAATTGCTTAGCAACTCTTCAAGTTGAATCTTTTTTTAACATTTCAAACTCCAATGAGGGTATGGTTTTTTTTTTTTTTTTTTTTACAATTTCACACTTTTTATTATTTATTCAATTTTCCATTTTAATGATTAAATTTTCTTTTTACTATTTGTCCAAAATAAACCTTTAATTTTATCATTTATTTAGTCATCCCCAGTATAAATATGGACACTCACTCCAATATTTTGACTAAGAAGCCCACATCGCTAAGAGTTTGGACCTATTCCTAATTGCCCAAACGATCTTATTTCTTACCCATGTAGCACTTTAAAAACAAAACAACAAAATGGAGCGAATGCACAAATAACAAAGGGTCAACAAGATAAATGGCAAAATAAAACGTTTCATTTTGATAAATAGCAATTTTTTTTAAATTATAAAAATGATAAAATGAATTTTAAAATTATTAATTACGAATTAACGATTAACCAGAATACCTCTAAGTAATTCAAATTCAAATTCTAACAACTAAGATTTTATAACTATTAATTTATTCCAAAAATACTTATTTTTAAAATCACAACAATCTTGATTTGATCCAATCTAGGATCCAAGTAGAAACTAAAAGATTTGATTCTCAAAATACAAATAGATTTAAAATTAAATTCAAAATAAAAAATAACAATTTTAGAATTATTAGAAATGTTGAATCTAAAAAAAATATTTATATAAAATGATTAGATGGAAAAAAAATAAAGTAACAAAAAGTTCAATTTTATTTGAACTGACCTAACAAAATAATAAATAATCATAAAAGAAAAAAAGAATTACAGTGTAATTTTACTAAAAGATTCAAATACAAAAACTTATTTTTCGCAGAAAAACCTTAATGGCAAGGTAAGAAGATCTGTTGGCAGAAAAATGAATTATAATGTAATTCTAATTCAGTTTAAGGAGAAGAGAAAAGAAACTCACTTACCTATAGTGAAGTGACAAGATGACAATCGACACAACCTAGAACACTATACATCACCGACTTCACCTCCAAGTTCTGATTTCGTCACACCCAACAGTAAGGCTTCTCATCATCAAACCCATAACCAGAAGCAACACATTCACAATAAGTTAAATAAGCATTACCACATTTGGAAATTGTGTTGATGTCGCTGTAAATATTTGCAATCATAAAGAACTTAGAGTAATAAGAAATCCTAAACTGCGTTGAGGGAGATTGATAATTCTGGCACATATTGGGGAGACCCATTGACATCATCATCCCAACGATAGAAACAATGAGAACTTGTGTTTCTGAAACTCTCCCACATGTTTCTTAAACTTCATCTTCTTCTCTAGCCATGGCCGTTATACCCAAAACAATCGGCTTTGTTTTGACAACATAGTCCCCCAGAGGTCCACACGATACACAAACTTCTCAGCCACAAAACACCATGAAACCCATCACAATAGTTGCAATAGCCGTTGGAGACCTCGTCAAAATCGCCATTCTCATCGTCGTGACTCTCTATGTCTACCATCACTGGAACTGAAAGACCACCAATTCCAAAACCCCTAAATCCGCGGAGAAGAAACCACAGATTGACTTAGAACAAAACCCTTAACTAACTAGAAAAAACCCTCATCATCAGTGTTGTTCTATTTAGCCAACAAAGAAGAAGTGACATCAAAGGTGACGAGTTCTTTCGACATCAAAGAGTAGAGAGAGAAATCTAGAACAACCCAGGACGAAGAGAAGAGGGACAATAAGAAAAATGACGTACTTATGACAGTGGACAGAGAAACAAAGCTGGAATTGAAAACTCTATTAAAGGCATCGACGAATATAGTTGGAGCAAGCGACGATGCTGGAGGACGATGTTTAGGGTTGGGACAACATAAATTTAGCTAATAAGTTATAGTGTATTTAAGGTTCTCAAGAGCATTTTAGAATTATTAAAAAAAGAACTCACGTGCAAATCAACATTTTGCTATTTTTCTTATTCCAAAGAAATCTTACCATTCTTTTAACCACCCCCTAAAATTTGCCATCTTTCAGAATTTCTCAAGAACAAATTACCAGAATACAATTTTTGGTACAATTAGTTCGCCATTAAAGTGATGAATTATTGGGATTATTTGAAGTATGATATTCAACTATTTACTAGTGTGTTTCATGTTTCATTAGGGAATGAATGATTAATGAATGCGATTGAATTGATTTTGAAAAATTAAATTCACCCAATTTCCAGTAATCGCTCAGTTATTTATATAGTTATTAACTAAATGAGTGACACATGATGCATAGATAACACAAAAAATTGGTAACCCAGTTCAGTGGATACCACCTACAACTGGGGGCACGTATGCTAAGAACAATGCTTCAATACTTAACAAGAGTTTGTATGCTTACAATCAATTGAGAATAAAACTATTAAAATCTAAACAATCGGCTTAGTTAACTAAAACAAACTTAAGCAACATCTACAATAACTGCTGCATAATTAACATATATCTCTAAAATACGAGTTCCCCTTGATTTATTGAATGAGATACTATATTGAGATAGACTCCTCCTATCTGGTTGAACATAGACACCTCTGTTCTTAACACTTGATTTATAATTATTAGGCTCCCCCTATTTCTATCACCTCTTGTAATGCAAGTTCTTCACAATGTCAATGACTAGACAATTGACATTATATACACACAGTGTATTATATGTTTATCACAGTAATACTTCAACTTTGTTATGAAGTCAGAGACCAGAAGATTAACAAAGCACATACATTAGCAACAATAACAAGGCTTCGACTTCAGAGAGCATCTTTGACTTTATGATATTTGAAATGTAATTAACCAGTGCTCATATATATCTATTTATAACAAGTTGATAGATCTGGTACATATATGAGCCTCCTCTTTTATCATAAAGTTAATGACTGAGCAATCAACATTACTTCTACAGTATGCATAAAGAATGGAAAATATTAAAACTCCAACATCGTACCTTTTAGAGAATTTAGCCTTCAGTCTTTCTTCACTTTTTCTAATCTTGTTGCACACCATTTCAAAGTGGTTCACTTATTTATAGGTTCTCAAAAGAATTATCTTAAGAATCAAGAATTTTTAAATATCTTAATATATTTTGTAAAGATATTAGTAATTTACAAAAGATCTTCCACATTTCAAGGAATCAAATCTAAACCTTCAAGATTTTATATTTAAGATAAATATAAGATAATTTGGAAAAAAAAATATTATTTAGCCAATTAATAGTAACAAATTTCTTTTTTTATTTGGTGTGAGAGTTTTTATGTCCAGGTGTGTAGGTGAGTATCATTGTATATTGCTTCTCGTTGTTCGAGGCTAATTTGATTGGTTTCTTTCTTTGTTCTATTAGGTTATAACTCAAATCATAAATATGTATAGACCTAATGGTAGATACACTCTTTTTTTTCCGTTATAACTATTCAGGTTGAAGTGGTGTACATTTTCGTACAATAATAATTAAATTGTTACATAATAAAGTCCAAAGACTAAATTATTATATAATTAAAAGTACAAAACTCAATCAAAGTTTAAGAATTAAATTAATTTTCCTACGAAAATGTAGGACTAAATGTGATTTTTAAATTTAAATTAATACCATATTTGAATATTAGGAACGATTTAGCGTTTTACAATAATTACTTAAAGTGTATTAATAAATTTTTTTGAATTAATCAAAATATTTGAAAGT
>JBBPDJ010000019.1:11084862-11122454 GCA_037974625.1 Cucumis cinereus
TAGTAGCTCAATTGAAACATCTTCAATTAATAAACATATTATTAGATTTATATGTGTTTCTAGTTTAGAGAATTTTTAAAAATTTCAGTTTTTTAATAGATATTTCTTACGTGTCATTGTTCCGTATTTTTATTTAAATTTCAATATATACTTTTGGTTAAATAGTACCCAAAATTTAAAATTTATATTTATTTGCTCTCTAAATTTTTAAAAGTGGCTAATAAATCATAAACTTCCGATCCCTCACAAAATAGATAATCGTAAAAGTTATGCTTATGGCTATATCTTTATATGTCTGTTGGGTTTTTCCGCTAAATTATGGCGCTAAAATGTTAAACATTGCAACAAAGTTTGACAATATACAAGATAAAAATCCTAAATGTGTTAAATTGAGTAACCAATGAGTTTTTTTTTTTTTTTTTTTTCTATTCTTTTCTACATCTTTTTTACTATACAATGCCAAGAAATTCAACAGAAAAAAGCATGTCTAAACAGTTCATATTTGAAGCATCCTAATCACCTTCATTTTCATCGAGCATTGTTACCAGATCGCATATATTAAATTTGACTAATTTAATATATGGATTCATGGGTCATGTAGTTAGACTATAAACTATAGATATCAAACTTTGTTATTAATTAATTGACTAATTTGTTATAGAGAGTCTGCAAATTTAGCTTCAATGTTTTGAAGAACATAATTGGATGTGATTTATTTCAAAATGATTAAGATTTGTACTTCTTATCTTTCTCTCTCAATAGCTTCCTCCCTAAATTTTTAGTAGTTTCCATCTTTCATAAGAAATCTTGGAATAATTCATAGTCAAATTTTAAAAATAAAACAAAATTTTAGAAACTAAACTTAGTTATTTTATTGGTGAAAATAGGGTTTATAATTTTAATTTCCAAACCAAAGCGAATACAACTCAAATGACATATATGAATGTATTAAAGACCAAAAAATTTGTAGTTCGAATCTTTTTAACCATATATTATAATACAAAAAATATAAAATCAGAAACAAAAAATTGAACGGATATCAATGAAGAGTAATAAGAATTCTTGGTTTTTATACATATGTATAATCCAATTAACTTTCCAATTGAACTAAGGTCAAATTTACTCAAGTGAAAACACAATGGATTAATGAAAATAAAATATTTGGGTCACATTTGATCACTATTGGTGTTGTTTACTTGTATTCTGCATTTGTATTGACGCACATGGGACCCACATCCAAATCTGCAATGAAACAACACAATCTAATTAATGAATTGAGAGTGCTTTATCTAATTGCGCCTGAAAGTTATGTCGTATTGTTACCATTACCGTTATAGTTTTTGTTAAGGTTACCATTAATTATTGTTACTATTACAACATAAAAATTATCAATTTTGACATCTTTACTATTACCGTTACCGTTATCAATTGACCCTCAGAGGTAGAGGTAGCAGTATATATCACAAAATTAATAATTTTAAGTAAGCGTGATCAAATGCAATTCAATTACATTTGCATTCAAGCTCATTACAATTGATCTATCAATGAAATTTCATTACATTACACAATTTTTATTATGGTTTTGGTAAACGTTTCATAAAAGATATATTCCATTTTTTACGGTACATAAAGTGAGGGTACTTCGACTGCTGAAAAAAAAACAATACATGTCAATTATTGCAAAAAAAAAAGAAAAAGAAAAGAAAAGAAAAAACTTATATTCAATAAAGAGAACTTTTTTTATTAGGGTACAGGGTTGAGTAGTTTAAAATTATTTTAAAGTTTATATATATAAACCCTAATAGTTCATTAAAAATTAAATATATGTTTTAGTTTGTTTGGTCAAACTACTTTTAAATTTAGTAGCAGAATATTTAACATGATATCAAAACAAAAAAATATCTCCTGATTCAAATTCTTAGTGTACTAGTAACAAAGACTTTAATTGATCTAGTGTAGGTTTAGGATCAAAATGTTCCTGGTTCAAATTCCTCAATATTAAAAAGTTCAAATCCTCCACGAACGACTTGTGCTTTGGCCCATTAGAAAAATAGCAACAAGTTGATGCTGAATTTTACTTTTAAAGCAACAATTTCTTCTACGACACAACTACGATACGTTTGGTTTTACACTAATAACTTCCAAACCTCGCAACTCGCAATTGACACGGATTTGGTGTTACAAAATAAACAGTTCACCGTAATCATATTTTTTTTAGTTTGATAGTAATTTTACAAGAATTTGATTTTTAACATGAATGTGGATAATCCATATTTCTATATATGATATTTCTAGGGTTTTCATTAATGATATAGTTTTGATACATGAAAAGGATGTCAAAAGACTTGAAATGTCCTTGAATGTCCCCTTCCATGGTGAAAATTCTCATGAAACGTGGTACGTTTGAGGACACCCATCCAATGGAAAATATCCTTTTGACACATATGCCCCCTTAAAATTTTACTACTAAATCAAACATGTCTTATCCTAAAAGGAGGTCCTACTTGTGAAAAAACACTCATGCCAACAAATTCACTAGAAAAAAAAAACTATAACATTACACTTTAGCAAATGTTATGGAGTCGAACAAATTGTTCGATGAGAGATTAGTCGAAGTGCATATAAACTGGTCCAACATTCATTTTTATTGAACAAGAACATTCACTTGCAAAAAATGTGTACCCTAATTATTACACCATCACATTATCCTGACAAGATTTTTCATATGAAGTAAACATCCACGCATGCGAAGACATAATTATCAATCTAGAATCTTAGACGCATCTATAATTTTCGACACGCAATCTGATCTAAACCGCGTGCAAGCGATACGATGCAATAAATTCATGAAATAATGGTTCGAAAGTGAGAAACCCCTTATATTGAAATATATAGATGGGCCAAATCATAGCATATCTAAAATAGGCTTAAGAATTGAATGCAGCTGGTAGGATGTAACATTATTGCAATGAATTTTGTGGGTATATGAGTGTATATGTGTGTGTACTAGTTTTAATTTTATTTTCACACTAAAAAGTGGCCACCCCACCACTGCCCACATGCATTTCTCTGTTTAACCCTAAATCATTCAAAGATTTTGTTTCCTCTCTTGGCTCTTCCTTTTAAAGGTCCCATGTGGAACAGACATTGGGATATTTTTCTGAAGCTTCCATTTTAATTCTCAAATGTTTACAACCCACACTTGTTAGGCTATCAATGGCCCTACCTCTTCCTGTTACAATATAAAGGGTTTGATAAAATCTCACTGTAAGAGTTTTATCTTGTGCTATTTATGGAGTTTTATCAGACCATTAAGATTAAATTCTAATGGTTAATATTACAAAATCAACAATTAAGGAATACAAAAAATTGTATAGAGATCGACACATAGATATACGTAGTTCATTAACAGTTTGTTACCTATGTTCACGGGACGATGAGAGAACTATATTATTAGAGAAAATGTTTTATGAATACAAGCAACACCACTAACTAGATTAGGGAATATTTTTTGAATACAAATGAAGCTCCCGTATTTGGTTGTTTGTAGCATCACATAAAGAATTCAAAGTATTTCAAGAATTAAAATTATAGAGCCGACTAAAAGCCTATTGCAAATAGTTGGGCAATGGTTTCTAGTAATGTATATGATCTACGAAACCACTGCAAATGTTATGTATTGCAACGATTTCTTTTTGTCAGGGTTGCAATGCTATGTACAACTGCAAACGTGTTTTCTTAGCAACATATTTATCAATGGTTGCAAATATGTTTATTGTGTAACCATAAATTCTTACACTTTTGTTAACTGCTGCAACAGTGTGCTACAACAATTAAGTTGCAGTATCGTTATTTGTATGATAATATGAGAGAGATTCAAACTTTTGACATTGAAATTCATAGTACTATCTTTTTGTCAGTTAAATCATGCACTTATTTCTTAATTTGTGCATAGTCCAACTGATTAAAACATATATTTGTAATTAAGGAAGAAATTTTTTTATGACACTCAAATTTATACCATTATTTGTAATTAGGTGGTCGTTGGAGTTGGCTACTGGAGGTAGTCGTCGAAGCTAATTGAAGGTGGTTGGTCACCAAAATTTGGAGTTGAAGTTGACCATGAAAGTAGTCGTTAGAGCTTGTTGCTCAAGGTGGTCTTTGATCGAGTTGGCTACCGGAGTTTACACCACATGTGTTCATTCAAGTTGGTTGTTAGAGGTAATTGTCAGAGTTGATTGTCAAAAGTGGACATGACAATTGATCACCAATGGATTGAGTTATCAGTTATATTAGACTCATCCGAGAGAGATAGTTGGTTATTTAAACCACTAAGTCGTAAAGAGTTTTATGGTAACAAAACAGGAGTTAAAATAACCTTGATGGTTCAAACGTTGAATATACTATTATATTTAATATTTAATATTTTAATACTAAAAAATAATAATAATGTCATGAGAAAAAATTACGTTTAATCACTAAATTTTCAACACCAAGTCTGTTTCAACCTTAAGATTTTAAAATGTAATCTTTTGGTCCCAAATTTTTAAGTGTAAGGTTAAAAATTTCTGAGTAATACTTTTCATTTAATTATTTAAAATTTTAATATGATGTTTTGATTAAAAATAATATGGTAAGAATTTGAACTTCAACATGTTTTATCGTAACATTATTAATCAGTATTATTAACGTGAGCTTGACTCAATAAATTTGTATTTTCAAATTCGAAGTTTGAGTCCGTTAAAAAAAAGGGAAAAAGAAAACGAAAGAAACAAGAAAGTTCTATTTCAAAAAAAGTATTAGCAAGGTTTGTGTTTCATTAATGTTATTATATATATATATAAATAATTGGTATACTTACTAGGGTTTTTGCGTAGTTTGATAACAAATTTTACTTCCATCACTATAGTGATTTTTTTTTTCATTAAGAAAGTAATTATTATTATTATTATAATAAAAAAAAACAAATATTCTTTTTTTTTTCTTTTAGCTTCTTCAAATTTAGTTATATTACATGGCATTGTTAATCGTAATTAGATAGCACTAAGTTTCATCCTAAAAACTAATTTAGCAATGGCAGAAATAACACATAGTTCTTATAAAAACTGCAAGGCTACTTGATTTTTTCAATCGGGAGATTTTCAACGTGCCCCTTAAAATGGTCTCTTTGATGTTCACCTTTCATAAATCAAAACCTAAATTTTTAAAATTGAATCGAATACCTCTTTGAACTTTTTTGGACTTTGATATCATATTAGATAACATGTAGTTTCATCTTAAAGCTAATTGACAATAAGAGGCATAATTCATATATAATATAAAAAGTACGAAAATTTTGGTTGTTTCAATGTGAGATACCGTTAACAAATATAAGGAAAAAACTAAAAACAAAATCATTACAATGAATTCGATACAAAGACTACAAAACAGAGCAAACGATCATAGAAACGAAAATTTGTAATCAAACAATCCGAAGTCGGGACCAAACCCTTTTGCAAAAGAGTTGATTGAGGACAAACAAATAAGTCCACAAGAGGGGAGAAAAACCAAAACCAAAGTTCAGTGAAAACATTTGAAAGAAAAGAGAAAGAGAAGATACATCTAATTTGTGGTAAAGAAAAAAGGTTCGAAAATAGCATAAGTGAGCTGTTTTGATTTGAAATGAGTAAGGAGAACTCTCTCGACGACTGACATAGTGTTGTACTATCAATTTCGAAGCTAGGTTCGATTGTTTTTGTAACCCGAAATATTGTAACAAAAAACTAATGGATGATATAGAGAGAATCATGTGATGGCATTTAAAGTGGGGTATTGGTGTTTTTGTTTGGTTATGCACATGGCCAAAGGGTCCCTCTTCAGGTAGGTTTAAAAACCCTAAGGAAAAGCCATGCATGTGAAGCCATGTGAAACTCTTTCCAAATTAAAAGGGATTTATTTATTTATTTATTTATTTAAAAATATAACATGTGTGTGTATTTTGTTTGACAACATTTTCTGTATCAAATTAATATTAATTTTTTAAAATATAGTATTTGTTTTTATGTTTAGTTTCCATAATTTTAATAGTTTTTATAGTGGGTTATTTCATTTTAACTAATTTTAAATCTTTTTTCGAAGGTAAATGTTCGAATGTCTTGAATCTTGGTTATGACGACACTTTAAACAATTAAGTATGGAAGTTTTGTTTGAATATGCATGTTTTGAGAATATTTGTATTATTACAAATTTAACCCTAGGGTTTAAGTGCATTATATAAATTCTTTAACTCCAGAAATATCATATCGTATTTTGATTTATTCTCTAATAATAAACATATTCTATCTAGACGTTGCTAACAAACTGAGCGTATTATGGATCGTCTATTGCTTTCTGTTTTTTTTTTCTTTATTTGATTTGTCGATTTCATAACATTAAAGAAACGAGACAAATTATTATAAATCAGTACAGTGAGGATATACTAACACAAACCCTACACTAAATTTAGACCCAAAATAAAAAATTTAAGAGTGGATTAAAAGATCTTTTTTCCAAACACAACTTGCAAAAGTTAGAGATCTATATATTCAAAACTTTTTTAATGAAATCCAAGAAAAAGGACAAAAAAAAAATGTAATTTAACTAAAAGGATCACTACATTTGATGAGTTGTAATAATAATAATATCCAACTTTGATTTACTATTCCAAATTGAAGCTTCCTTTTTTCCTTTTTGTTTTTTTTTTTTTTTGGGATAAGATTTTTCACTTTTTTTTCCAACTATATCAACCACCACTCTTTTCTATTTGTTTGAAATTCTCTTCAAAGTCTCATTTTATGCTTCATTTTTTTTCTTTTTGCAACATAAAAAGAGAGTACTTCTTCTCTTCTCCAAATCCTATCAATATAATTTTTCTTTAATTTCTTGTTCAACCCTTCATTTATTGTTATTTCTTCAAATTTTGTGTGAAGAAATGGGAAGGAAAATTGTGAGAAAAGGAAGAAGGGTATTTTCCCTAGAACCAAACAAAGTTGCATACACCATGTTTGCAAGAAACTATGTCAAACATTTGATGACATCTTTAGTCAAAATTTCTCATCAACAACAACAACAACAACAAAATTTTCAGAAACTTGTGAAGTTTGAAGTTGACATGGCAATGGCTCAATCAGCAAGTGAATTTAGTTGGGGAATTGCTCTGAAAAAGAAGCTTCTTCAAAGAGGTCAACAAGTACTTGGCAATGGCAATGAAAATGGGTTTGATTTTTCTCTTCAAACAGTGAAATTTTCTCAAGAAAATTTAGGAAATGAAGAAGAAGACCATCATGAAGAAGAAGAAGAAGAAGAAGAAGAAGAAGAAGAAGAAGAAGAAGAGAAAACAATGGAAAATGGGTTGATGAAGCTGAGGAAAATTATACCAGGTGGTGGTGATTTTAGTATTGGAGGTAATTTGGATGATGAAGAAGATGATTTGTTGAAACAAACTGAAAGTTATGTAAAATGTCTTGAGTTGCAAGTCAATGTTCTCAGAGGTTTGGTTGAAACAAACACCTTTTTTTAATTTTTTAATTTGTTGGAAATTGAAAGATCTTTTAGCAATATATTATATATATATGAATTTTCATCCATCAAATTCTTTTTTATCTTCTCACTAAATTAAATCTAAAAATTAGTTATGGAATGATAACGAGTGGATAAATTTAATTTACGTTGTAGCTAAAATGATATAATAGTAATTGACTCGTATTATATTTTTTGAGGTTATAAGTTAAAATCCAACGACCCTAAGTGAATCCCAAACTAGAGTAAGAGTGGGTATGATGAGAATAATTCTTGTACCATTGTCATACCTACTTCTTTCATTAATTTTTAGATTGAATAATTTTTATTACGTGGGTCCAATTGTGTTAAAAAAATTTAATCGAGAGGAAGACTACTGCCACTTTTGTTTTTTTATTTTATATTATTTTAGAGTTATAGATTGTTTATAGATATACATAATCTCGAGTTTAAAGTATCTTATTTTCATGTCATTTACAGAATTCAACAAGCAATCGACGATTCTATTTAGATTAAATAGAAATAGTGAACTAATATTGATTATGAAAATATTATCCAAACTTTCTAGGTAATATGTGTTTTGCACTTCATTCGAAACAAAAAATCTATAAAAAAAAATTAATTAAAATTCATATTTTAAATATTAAAGTCTATTTTCTTTGTTATATATTCTCCCATTTAAAGATGTTTGGAATAAAAATAATTGTTTGTTCTATTGTTGGATTCCAATGACTTTTCAACCATAATGATGGAAGTCAACTCCTTTGACAATTCTATAAAGAATGTGTGGTTGGAATCTCTTGTCCAGTCACTGACTGACCAATAAGAAAAAGTCAAATAAACAAAAATAAAAAGATTAAGAGATAATTTCTTTTAATAAATTAGACTTTTTAAAAAGGGCCAAATAGTACTATAATATATATATACATATACCCACCATCTCGATTATTGTTATTCAATATTTCAATCGATGTCCACGTCTTTATTACAAAATACAAAAATCAACCCTTATTCATATGGAAATGGTTGAATCTGTTGTATCAAGCTTTCGAACGATCAAATGGTAAGGTCTCGTGTTTACGATTATGATCCTAGAGTTTAGAATAGTGTTCTATAAGAACTCTCTAATCATAGAGGAATCATCGTTTTATAATTCTGTAACATCCTCTCCAATAAAAATTATCATCTCTCTGCTCTATGGATGTAACTAATGTTGGAATAAATGGTATGTGACCATTCATGTAGAGTTGCATTGTTTCATAACTGAACATGTTCTTTAAAAAATAACCAACTTGAAGAAGAAACGTGACTATTCAAATGACCACGAATAGTCTATTGCAATGTTGAATGTAAATCATGGAGAAGCTTATGAGAAATTTAATGACAATGATTCCGATTGAAGCCCATAAGAAATGGTATGCTTTGGCTTTGGGCAAATATTGGAAAATCATGTTGTTGCAATGTTGAAGGAGAAGCCAACAAAGCAAAGTTGCTTGCACTCGAGGCATAAAAATATATGCAAAAATATGTATGCAAGAGTCACACTTGGAGTACCGGACTAGATGACACACTATATAATTATTATAGTGGTGGATTTGGCCAAAAAAAAAAATTATGGAAATCATTAGCGCAAAATAATATATATACGACAGAAGATGTCATAACAATGAAGTTTATAGTTGACGTTCAAATGAATGATTCCAAATTTATGATAGGACACATTCTGTGATATGTCTCCCCATGCTTGTTCATTAATTATATATTGTATGAGAATTCCCTATATGAAAACATACAAAATTTCTTGAATTATAGAAAGGCTTAAACCTTCTTCGAAATTTTATGTTATTATGGGGTGCTTGAGAAAAGTGACCGCTCCAATTAATACTCTAAGTTTTTAGAGTATTGGATAACAATTTGAAAAGATGTTGGAATATGTTTCAATTGTATACAAAAAAAATTTGTATATGTCTTTGTGAATAATAATAGGTCTCTATATTTATAATGAAGACTTAATACACAATCAAACAACTACTTTCTAGTGAAATTATCAATTAACTTTGTAAGGTTGAAGATTATGTTGCGGATCTGCTTGTAAAAGTCCTAACTAGAGAGTTTGTTGAAAAAAAATTCATCGAGAAGAATGGGATTAAAGCCTTTAATTTTAAATGTCAACCAGAGAGGCAACCCAACCTAGTTGATTGGAGATTCCAAGATCTAGATTCAACGAACAAACCGACTCTAGATAACTTAGTGAACACTGCGTTGAAATTTTGATTTCTTACTCATTCTAAGGATGATGAGACAATGCAAATATGGTTTTAGGGTAAGCATTATGCTTTCAATGATTTCTATAAGTGGTTGAATAATTATTTATGGAAAGTATCTACAATGTTCTCTTTAGGAATCACCTATGCGAGTGTGAAGGGACTGCTTCTATGAGAATTTTAAGGTGAATTCTCTAAAACACCCATGAGACCATGTGGTGTTCAAGGTCGAAATGAACACAATAATGAGGAAATACTTTGTCATAATTGAGAAACTGTGTGTCTTCAATTGTCTTGGTTTACTCTAGAATGGCTAATAGTTCAAGGCATCAAGTCCACTAATTTGCTAAGCAAACTTGATTGATGTTCACTAGGGAAAGTTCAAAGTGTTTACTACTTATCTCGACGCAAATTTTTCATTGAAAATATTGAACGTTTTTTTCTTTTTCTTTTTATATGAAATTATCAACTTATCATTTATGGGGGAGATTGTTGGAATAAATGGTATGTCCCATTCAAGTAGAGTTGCATTGTTTTATAAATGAACATGTCTTTTAGAAATAATCAACTTAAAGAAGAGACACAATTGAATGGTCACAAATAGTCTATATAAATATGCAACTTCTTCAAGTTACTTTGAAGAACTTTTAAATCATTACTTTTCTTCATAAAACATTTCTCCCTTTTTTGTAAACTTGTTCAAATTTGGTTTATCTCGACATAGCATAGTTTGTTGGATCTTGTGGACGAGAAGTTGCTTTCATGAGAAAGTTAATCTGTTCTATTCTGGGAGATAATTACTCACGAAGCTTGGATACTAAAGTGAGTACAATTGTCTCAAGGAGACAAAGTGAATTTATTGGGCTCAAATTCTATTTGATATACCAGGTTTTATACTTTCTGATTTCTTGATGATATTATTCATATAACAACTAACTCACTATTAATGAAGTATGTAAATTTAGTGTTGATTCTCTCCATTTTATCTTTTTCTTTATTCTTTGTTTGGTGATTTTGTAACAATTTCAAAAAAAAAAAAAAAACAACAACTTCATGATAAAATCGAAGGTCATCAAATTAATAAATGTTAATATATTGTGACATTTTCAAATATAGCAAAATTTCAGATTTTATAAATGATAGACACTCATAGATTTTCTATAGTGACATTGATAGGCTAGACGGTGTCTATCATTGTCTATCATTGATAAAATAAAAAATTTGATATATTTTGTAAACATTTTCAACATTTTTGTGATTGACAATAACTTTTCTAATATATTTCTAACATGATCCAATATTTGCAATTAGTTCTTAACAAAAAGAAAAAAGGAAGGGAAAAGAAAAACTCTAATATCCATAAGTTTGGCAATTGTTTTTATTTTGGTTTAGAATTGTTGTTGCACTTGTTTGTCTATAATATTTTTTACAATCTATTAATTTCTATAAATTTTGATTTTCTAAATTGTGTACGTAGCTTTCATTGGATTGGCAATTGACAATTGTGCAATAAAATAATATTGGTACCAAATAGTAAAGATAAGTCAACAAGCGTTTAACTTAACTGACATCCAAACGTACTACTGTACTAGTAACTACGAAATATGTGATTCAAATCTTCTGATCCTCTTTACACGTTAAAAAAACTATACACATATTATACAAATAACATATATTTGGAGGCTAATATATATTTTAACATTTTTCATATTTTGGTGCATTTCAATTTAGTACATAGTTTCAATTCGTCTATTATGATAACTAACCTCTTCCTAGAACTAGTTTACTAAAATTTAAATAAAAAATTAGAGAATATAATTTTTAAATTAAAAATAATAATTATTATGTATATATTAGTCATTTCTATTAGAATCTCCATGGAAATTAAACCAATGGTCATAAAAACAAATAATAGAATCCAAATCAAGTTCAAAATGAGAATAAAAGTATTAAATTAATTACAAAAGTGGAGGGAAAGGGATATTAATATTAATTTTTTTAAAAAAGAATTATATATGTTGTGGGGCCCATAGGTTTGAGAATAAGAATAAGATACCAAATTAGGGAATCTCAATTTTAATTTTGGTTAAAAAGAATGGTGGGTCTTACCCAACTTTTATAAATGTAATAATTTATATCTTATTTTACTATGATTTATGTCCATTTAATAATTATTTTATTATATTTTTTAAAAAATTTTGAGAGCTGATCAATTTATATTATTTAGAGTCCAATTCCTACTACTATTGTGGGGCTGTTTGGGACAAGAATTATGTAAGAATATAATAATCACTTCTAGCTACGGTAGATATTATTTAAAAATCTCCAATTAACTACGGTAAATACTATTTCAAAACATCTAATTTACTACAATACTTACTTTTTGCTACAGGTTTTACTATTTGACATTCATCATTTTTTTTTATTTGCTAAGATACACCATAAACACATGCTATTATAACTCGAACTAAAATAATCTACACCCCAAACACAAACTATTAACAATTATAACTCAACTATAATAACCTAGGACTATACTCCAAAATTTAAGAGCTCAATTTTCATAATTAAAAGTTTGACAGTGATACCTTTACTTTGTTTTTACGTGTTGTTCTAAATATAAAAGTATAAGAATAATTAAATTGTTACGTTTTACAAAAGTTGAACAAAAAAAAGTATGTTAAAACAAGATGTGAGAATTAAGTTAGACTAAGGTTGGCATAGCATATCATTCTTAGTCTTGTTATATCATACAGAACCCAAAAAGTAAGAAATTCTCATTCTTGTTTTGTTGGTTAGCATATAGCTACATACAATTACAATAATATGGGAACCATATTCTCATTTCCTCATTTCCATATTTATAAATTATAAGTAATAAAAGTAAATACAACTTTCCGACTACAAGAATAAGTGTACACGTAAATTCTATAGGTCAAAGAATCGAACTTCTAATTTCATAGTTAAAAAGTATAATTACCCTACGAAACTAGGGTAAAAAGAGGGAGGCACTTGTTAGCTAGGAAGTGGCAATAATTATGAGAAAATGGCCCCAACATCACAAGCATTGGCCACAGCAATATACATACATACTGTGATGGCATTTGCTTTTCATCAGTGGAGGAATTGAGAAAGATGATTGAATATATGAATATTAATGGTGAAAGAAAAGAGTATAAAAGTTTGATTTGAATGCTTAAAAATTGCATTATGATGATGGTGATGAGTCTGTGAAAGGCAAACAGAAATCTTTAATCTTACTAACATTGCAAAATACATATGGAAGAAAAATAGTAAGCAAAAAAGTAGGAAAAATTACAAGGCAAAGGCACCACACAATCTCTCTGTATGTTGGAAAGGTTTGGCAAATTAGCAACTTTTTTTTCTTTTTTTCTTTTTAATGTTTGTTTTGTTCGGTCTCTTTCTCAAACATTGTCTCGTTTCTTTCCTTGGCACAGCAAAGTGAAATCACTATTTCCTTAATCCTCTTGTTTTATACGAGGAAGCGCAATAATACTATACTTTTCTCACACTGTGTAGTGCTGCTGGATAGTGTCGATGTCGAGTCCCTTCAACTTCACCACTGACTCAACGTGTCCTTTGAGTGTGTTCAGCTCTCGGAGCCTGAATCGATAGCAGAAAAGAATTTCAGAACGATATGTTAATGTTTCATTCGTTTTGTAAGGCACGACTAATTCATATCATGTTACGTACCTTGCAATCTCGGCACGTCTCTTAGCTTGCTCGGCGATCTCGGAGAGTTCTCTGTAGCTACTCTTTTCGGAGAAGATGTTTGTCGACTCGGGTGGTTGAAGTCCATGTAATGTTCTTTGAGCAAGGGCCCATTGTGCTTCTCTTTCCTCTTTACCATAGTCTTTCTTGGTGGTGAAAGCAGTCTGTTGCATAATGATAGCAGTGTGGTTTAATAAGAGTTCACCAAATAACTAAATTTGTTCATTCATTTTGTCAAGAAAGTGTACCTTATTTTCTAACAAGTTGAGCCATGCCTTTCCGCTCAATATGTATCGAATAGCGAACTTCATGATATCGAGTGGAATATAGAAAACAATGCTGTAAAGCCAGATGACACCGGCCCATCCCCATCCGATTCCCTTGATCTTTGCGAATCCCCAGTTTGCATATACAGCGATCAAGGTTGCAACCTGAGATGACAAGAATAACATTTTTGCTTTTCAGCCTTTGCTTCACAGATCATTTTCAATACATTTAGACAAAACTATTCTGCTTCATTCTTACCAGCTGTGCAATCAAGAAAGCGCCGACCAATAGAAGTCCAGGTCGCTCAACATACGACCAGCCACGCGATCTAGTTACAAAAATCAAAGCCTGGCTGACAATACTGACTTGCAGGTACAAGGCAGCCATCATTTCATCTCTATTATGACGGATTGATCTTACACCGAATTTATCCTGCATTACCAAGCAATAACATAAGTTGTTGGATCAAAGTATTTATCAACTGATTCTGAAAATTATAGGCCAAGGGAGCAAGGAACATACCGGAAAGAAGTTCGTTCCATCCATTAACCAAAAGAATATAACCGTCATCAATGCCAAGTACCCTCCGAGTACTACTCCGGTTGCGAAAATCTCCTTTAGTTTCCAACTGTCAGGTAATGGAGATGGCTTCACCCTGTCCTTTGAGATTGTCATAATTGTACCTGTAACAAAACAACAACGCAGGCCCATCAATATTTGATTGTTTTGCTTTTGTAGAGCTATCATGGAGACAGGAAGAATAGAACTAATTCACTATTTATGAGAAACTCACCATCATTCAAGATAGCAATAATCAAAACCATGAAGGGAGAGAAATCAAATTTCCAAATGAGAGCAATCAACATGAAACCAAACTGCAAAAAAAGAATCACAAAGAAAACAGAATATGATTAAGACGATCAAAGAACATACGATCGCAATGATCAAATCAAGTTAAACGTTGACTGCACACGTACCACAATACGAATAGTGATGGAGACTGCATAAATCTGTAGAAGAGAAAAGAGAGGAGGAGCAAGGGTTAGCGGTTTCCCAACTACACATAAACTTGAGTTAGTCATTTATGACTTACAGTATAGTTCTTCATCCTTTGGAAGATTGCTCTGCTGGTCAACACGGCACTAATGATAACACTCAAACCAGGCTCGGTAAGAACAATGTCGGATGCACCTCGTGCAGCATCAGTAGCATCAGCAACAGCAATACCAATGTCTGCCTTCTTCAAAGCAGGAGCATCATTCACACCATCTCCAGTCATTCCACAAATGTGCTTTCTTTCTTGTAACTTCTTTACGATTTCGTATTTGTGCTCTAGATATTGGATTAAAATAAAATAAAATAAAAAAGTTAGAGGACCGAAAACAAAAATGTTGATCGTCAAGTATAAACTAGAGGCAAGAATCACCTGGAAACACTCCAGCAAATCCATCAGCCTTCTCAATTAACTCTTCAACTGGAAGGCCAGCAATGCTTTCGTCCTTGTGCTGGCCGAGTAAGGAAGAAGATGGATACATATTTGTTCCCATTCCAAGTCTTCTACCGGTTTCCTTCGCAATAGCAAGTTGGTCACCTGGTATAGATATCGATTGGGGTCAAGCGCTAGCATATCGAACACAATGAGAAGAATTTAAGAGAAACTTGAACGAGTGAATTATACCAGTAATCATCTTGACATTCACACCCAAGTTGAGAGCCCTGCGGATGGTTTCAGCACTATCGTGTCTAGGAGGATCGAAAAGGGGCAACAAACCAACAAATTGCCATGGAGCACCGGGACTTTCCTTAGTCTTCTCAGGCACTTCCTGTTAACATATTATGAAAAACAACAATCTCAATTACAGCTCAATCATCAAAGTTCGAGGTACAAACTATGTTATGGAGTGTTAAGATTCAAACCTGTCTAGCAACAGCCAAAGATCGAAGTCCACGCTCGGCAAACTTGTCAATTACAGAAAACACCTTCCTCTTGAAGTCCTCTTTGCAGTTGCAAAGAGTCAAGATCTGTTCACAAAGATCAGTTTATAAGGCATTGATAATCAACAACCACTGTGATATTGTTCAGTCCTTACATCATTTCAATACGAATAAGATGTTTACCTGTTCAGGAGCACCTTTGCTAGCACGGTGCCAGTTTCCATTAGAATCAATGTAAGTCAAAGCAGTTCTCTTATCCACAGGATTAAATGGGAAGAAGTGAATTTCTCTAATTCCAGCCCTTGCCTACATTACAACATATTTAAACCACTCGACCGTCAGAATTCTAATTCATGGCTTTCTCAGCATAATGAAAAGTGAAGAATAATCAAAGATGATTTTACCTCTTTTGGGTCAGCAAGCATTCCAACCATGGCAGCATCAATTGCATCCTGGTTTTCAGTCCTAGACGCCCTTGCAGCAAGAAGAATGACATGTTCTTTGTCAACACCCTTGACAAACACCTCAATCAAGTTCTTGTCAACACTCAACTTGTTAAGAGTCAGCGTTCCAGTTTTGTCACTGCAAAGTACGTCCATACCGGCCATTTCTTCGATAGCTGTCATTCTCTTGGTGATAGCACCTTGTTGAGACAGCTTGTGAGAACCAATAGCCATAGTCACTGACAAGACAGTAGGCATGGCAATTGGAATGCCTCCAATCAAGAGAACCAAAAGGTTGTCGATACCATCTCTATATTCACGGTGTTGGATTGGGTACATAACGAGGATCTCAATCAACATACCAATGGCAATGGAGCAAATACAAAAATTTCCAATGGCAGTGAGAACCTTTTGGAAGTGTCCAACTTGGTTAGTGCTATCAACAAGATGAGCTGCTTTACCAAAGAAAGTGTGGACACCAGTAGCAATAACAACAGCTTCAATCTCTCCTTGTTTGCAAGTCGAGCCAGAGAAAACTTCATCCCCAGGATTCTTGGTCACAGGAAGTGATTCCCCAGTCAAGGCAGATTGATCAACCTTTAAAGGATCGCCCTCGAGAAGACGAGCATCGGCCGGGATGATATCTCCCAATTTCACACTGATCACATCTCCTGGTACTAGAATTGATGCATCTTGTTCACACCATTTTCCATCCCTCAGAACCTAAAGACAATGACAAAAAAACTTTACATCTCTACTTAAAAAACATTTTAAAGCAAATTTAGGGAATGAGTTCGAGTTACCTTGGTTTTAGGTGCAAGACCAGCCATAAGAGCAGCAGCTGCATTACCAGCATTGTTCTCTTCAATGAAACTAATGGTGGAGTTGATAACCAAAAGACAGACGATACCGACAAAATCCTGCCAATCCGGTCCCCGACCGCCACCGTTGGCCAAGGCAATGGCCATGATAGCTGCAGCTTCCATGACCCAGGACAGAGGATTCCACATAAACCCAAGAAACTTCAAGATCTTGCTTTCCTGTTTTCATATCATTACAAATGCATATCAGAAAAAATTTCAAAAAAAAAAAAAAAAACTTTTTGTTTTTCTCATAAACAAAGAATCAAACCTTTTTCTCTTCTAGCTTGTTGGGACCAAAGATTTGAAGACGATTCTCCCCTTCCTGAGAACTTAAACCTTCTCTTGTACATTTCAGCTGCTCAAACACTTCCTCAATGGGGATTTTCTCCTGCAATCAAATAAAAAGTGACAGAAATTAAGTGTTTTTTCCATTCATTAAATCTTATTACTCAAGGCTATGTTTTCATTGAACATCTTCAATTAAATTAAACATTATCATTATCAAATCAAGTTTGTTTTTAACCAAAGTCCTAATGTTCTAATTAAAATTAACCAAAAACAATTTAAACCCAAATCTTTATTTTGTTTTACCTAGTGAAATATCAATGAATATTAAACATTTTTAAAGACAAAAAAGAGAAAAAATAACAATAATAATAACTCTGTCAATAGGTGTTCAAGTCAAACATGGAAACTAGAAGAATCATTTACTTCCCCATTAATGAGATTCCTAGACTTTTCCTTATTACCAAAAAAATGAAACCAAAAATCAACAAATATTTCACATACATCCAACTACCTATCATATAAATTTAAAAAAAAAAATTATTAAAAAATTAAAAATAACCTTTCTAAAAAGTAACAATTTACTCACTAAACTTTATTATCTTTATATTTTCAATTTTATAACAATTTAGTTCTTAAATTTTAATAATTAAAAGTTGAGTCCTTGTGATTTATAATTTCCAACCATTTAGTTTTCATTATTGAGATTTAATATAGTAAAACAATTTTTAAAAAAAGAAATAAAAGAAATATAATACATATATATATATATCTTTGACTCTAAATTTAAGCATAAATCCTTTTTCAATTTTCTAAAAGTCCAATCAAGTCCTAATATACTTTTAAAAAGTGACCAATCTAATTTCTATATATGAGGATAAAAAGAACAAAAGAGTCCAATTTAAAAAAATAAATAAATACAAAAATAGATATTTTAGAAAAGTAATAAATGAAAAGAAAAAAAACGAGTCACCGCCGAGTTAGCGAGTGAGACTCAGAAAGCAGACAAGAGAATTAAATTTGGGGAACGGAAAAATCAAGTCGAAATCCTTAATCACAGGCGCGTTGACCACCAAATTTCCGAAATGGACCCCACCACGTGGAACGCGCGCGTGTACAACACGCGCAATGAATCCAACTGCGCCGGCGGCGGCGTAAATATCGGCACCGGAGAAGGGTAAAACAGGAAATAAAAGAAATCGGAAACGATTTGTTGAATCCAATGAAGGGTCAGTTAAGTCTAGGTGGGGTCAGAGCCGTTGAAAATACGAAAAGCCCATTTTTTTAGGACATTAAAAATTAAAAAAACCGAAACGTTGGGGTTTTTAAAAAAAAAAAAAGGAGGAAAAGTCAAAAGTACCACGGAGAAGTACCAAAAATTCCCAGTTTTTATTTTTTATCTTCTTTCTTAATTAATTTTATAAAAATAAAAATAAAAAAAAAGTGGCAGAAAAAGGAATAAACTTAATTTATATTTAAAAAATTAAAAACAGCCACCCTATTTTCTTTTCTGTATTGCACATGCTCAGATCCAGTTAAGGAGCCAACCATATATAATAAAATAATAATAATTAAAAAAAAAAAGATATGTTTAGTAGGCGAGAAAAATCAGGAAAATAAATCAAAATTTGATTCGTTAATACTAAAACTCCGAAAATTCAAAATTAAATAATCAAACAATTAGAATCATAATCATGATCAAGGAAAAATGATAATAATAATTAACAAAAGGCGGGGGTGGTGAAAATTTGGTAAAAACAGAGGTGGGTGTTTGGGGGAGGAGAAAATAAAAAAAAAGGGGGAATTTTCCGGAGAAAATAAGAGAGAAAAGGAGTACCAAATCAACAGTTTCGTTCTTGATCTCTTCGAGAGTTAAAGCGGTGTCGTTTCCCATCTTGATTGATTTAGTTGTAGCTTAAGGAGGTGAAAACAGAGGGGTTTTTTTTGTGGGTTTTGTTGTTCTAAAGAAGAAGAAGAAGAAGAACCACTGAAAGAAGGAGATGATTTTCCCGAGAAAATAATAAGATTCCCGGGAAAATATGAGTGTTTGGGAAGAGAGAAAATAAAAGGGGGAAAAGAGTTTTTGTGTGTGTGTGAGAGAAAGAGAGGAGTGAGGAATTGGCGTCGAAATGCAATTGGCTTTTTATATAAAACTCCCAAGCCTTAACCCCCCCCCCCCCACCCCCCACTCTTATTGTGACTACCACGCAGTCCAAGTGGGCTCCACTCTTTCTCTCTCCTCTCTCTAATTTTACTACGATGTCCCACCTCTTCTCGAATTACATATTAGTCCCTCAGTCAAAAATTCTTAGATATCTTTTAAGATTAAATCTTATCTTATTTTATTTAATTTTTAAAATCAATATCAATTCTTCGAAACAACTTTTCTAACAAAATATACCATATATCTAAATTAAAATCTCATTTTTTTTAATCTTATATCAATCAAATATCAATTGATTAATTGATTCAATATTTTAATTTAAATTATATATTTAATGCAAAGAATTATTCATAAGATCATTCAATTGAAATAACATTTGTTCATTTCAATTTTACATAACAGTGTTTTTCTTAACAAGTTTTCTAAATTAAATTTAAAAAGATATAAATAATTAACTTAATAAATTCATAACATATTGTCTAATGTAGTCATTTGCATTTTTAAAAAATTTTAATTTACCGAAACACTAATTACTTTTTAAGATGACTATTTTTTCTAGAAGCACAATTACAAACAATTATTTTAAAAGTTGAAGTACTCTCAAACGATGTCGTGTATTGCTTGACTAATTCACCCACAACATATTCATCGATGGAAATTAAATTTTAAAACATAAAGACAAACATTTTCTTTATCGTTATCTAAAGTAGTCCAGACAAAATTTTTCAGTTTCTATAAGTTTACGAACTTTCAAAATCACAAATGTAATCGGTGACATTTCAAATTTTTCTTTTGAAGTTTCAAGACTTACTAAATATCATTTTGGTTCCATATTTAAAAGTTTGTATAAATTTAGTCTTTTTATATTTTCAATTATCTAATTTTAATCCTTATACTTTTAACAAATATTAAATTTAGTCCATTTATCGTTCATTTTTACAATAACTCTTGCTCGTTATTTATAACTTTTTTACCACAAATTCCGAGGATACATTTGCATATTATATTTTATTGTATAAAAATTATTATTCATTTAATGGGGGTGATTTCTTGGGTGCCGTTGGATTTAATCTTCGACTAGAAAAAAGGTAGGGTAGGAGAATACACGTGGCAGTCATCAAGTGATGAGTTTTATGATCATAGAGATTGATTCATTAATTTATTTAATTTTTTGTATGTATTGTTTATTTAGTTGAAATCATTATTGTGATATAACCAATGATCACTATGTTATAACCAATGAATGATCTGTATAAAAATATTTTTTTTAAAAAAAAAAAAAAAGATTGATTTTTTTTTTTTAAATTTTTAAATTTTGATAATTGATATAACCCATGCATTTGCATTTTTGGTTTTGTACCATTTTTCCAATAAGCAAGACAAAAAAATGATATTACCTCTCTCTCTTTCTATAAGTAACAACAAAATTATTATTATTGTACCTTTGTCTATTTGGCCCAACATTGGTTATTACAAAATGTAGCTGTAAATTTTAATTTCATATATATATATAATATATATAATGTGGTCCGTGCAATATCAAGATTCAATTCGAATTTTAACTCTTGTTGTTTAGAGGAATCTTATGTATTAGAAACACGAAAAATGACTCGTAAAATTAAATGTCATGTATATCTCTTACTAAAATTGGATATTAAGATAGAACCTAGACGAAGCCAATAAGGAAACACAAACAATTCCCCCAATTAGATTTAAGTAAATATTAAAATTGGAAGTTTCTTTTTTCTAATTTAAATTGTCTTTTTGTAAATTTTTAAAACAAAAAAAAAATATAGCACCAAAGGTCAAGGCATCCTATTTTATGAACATTTTAAATATACCAAAATATAACAATATTTTAAATTCTATCAATTATAGACATTAATATAATTCTAAAGTATTTATCACTGTTAGACACTAATACACTTCTCTCAATATCTAATATAAGTGTCTATCAATAATAGAATCTGAAGTTTTGCTACTTTTTTTTGTAAATATTTTCAACAGTTTTGTTATTTACAATAATTTCTCAATATTTTTTTTCTCGTTCTCTACTTACGAGTGGAGAATATTTAGGATTTTTATTTAATTTAAGCCGTTTGGCCCTAGACTTGGTATAAACATGAACTCAATTAAAAAACAAAATAAAATTTAAAAAAAAAATGGAAGTATAAAATGAAGCTGGCATAGTAACGTAATGATGGATAAGGTACCAAAAATAAAATATAGAAATAAGAGAGAGGATAAACTATGAGATAATTAAGCAATTAATGGAATCTAAAATTAAAAAAAAAATGATCCCAATTAACAAGATTATAGCACATGGAGGATCAAATTATTTGGGGTTAAAAAAATGTTTTAGCTTCAAAGAGAGAGATAATAAATAAAATTATGCAATAATAATACAAAATAAATATTTTTTAATAACAATAAAAAAGATAATAGGGGATTTGACTTTTTTAATAATTTTTTAAATTTTTATTTATTCAAATTTTATTAAGTGGATTGTGGGGACCCCAATAATAGTACCCAAAGTCTTCTCACTTGTGGGTTTCTATTTTTTTTTTAAAAACAAATTGGGATAAAATTAAAAAAAAAAATAGGGGGAAAAAAAAAAGAGGGAGAGCACTATGGGAAATTGGGAATATTAATGGGGAAAAATAAAATTAATTAAAATAAAATAAGAGATGGAGAAAAAAGGGGGGGGGGGGGGGGGGGTAAATCCAACATGACCGTTGGTTTGCTTTAAAAGCTAGTCAACTCTTTGCGGCTTATGGGAAATTGAGGTCCTTAATTAATTTTTTTTAGTTTAATTTAGTTTTGTAAAACTTATTTTAAAAAATTGGAAAAAGAAAAAAAAAACTATTTTCTTTTTTCTTTATTTTTTTAGTATTTCTTGAGTTAATTAACTCAATTATGTTTGTTCATATGGGATGGGTTGTACATGTGTCATGTACTTTTATTCCTTCCCTATAATTAAAATTTTTTAAATAAAAAATGTTTTTTTAAAACAATTGAGGTGAGAGATCTAAACGCAAACATTTAAAATGATAATTGTTGTCTTATTTATTGAACCGTATTTCGATTAGTTTAGTTTTTTTTTTTTAAAAAAAAATAAAGTATAGATGAGCTATTTTTTTAGTAGAAAATAAAAGAAATAAACCAACTAACTAAAGTTCGTATTATCGAGACGGATGCCTAGATTACGAAGAGGAAGCCTCTCTGCACTTGTTGGAGTAGTTTGTGGCCATTTTTTCACTGAATAAATGCATTTATAGAATCATAATGTTAGAAGAAAGTGAAGTGAGTAAATTAGGTAGCTAAGGTTATGACATTATTGGGAGGATCTTTTTATTATTTTTTATTATTTGTTATTATTAAAACTAGTTTCAAAAATACCTTTTTGAAGAATAATTTTTAAAAAAGAATTAGTCTTAGGTTGGGAAATGAAATGTAGAATCTCTTTAGTAAAAGCCTCCTCTCAGTAAAGGTTTTTATTAAAAAAGAGACCTTTAAAAATATATTTTTTTAAAAAAGTATTATCAGTTAATTTTTGAATTATTTTTAAATTTAATAAAATAAGTCAATTTATTTATAACTATATAACAAAATTATAGATGTCTATATTGTCTATTAATGGTTCATTTTGCTATATTTGTAAATATCATTAACTTATCATTTAAAATAATTACTCTTATTTTTTCTTTAGTTAAAAAATAAACAAATGCATTTTGGTAATCACACGCACATGCACACCCACGCGCGCGCACACACCCACTAAATTTAATGATCTCCTATATATAAGTATATATGTGAATTTAAACGTTCGAAATTCTACTGTGATACAAAATTAAAAGCTTGTAAGGACCCACCATACATTTTTTTAAAGTTTGATGACAAAGTATACACAAATGATAGTTCATGAACGAACGAACCTCTATATATTAACGGTATTAAAAGTATCAAAATCATAAATTTTGTGCAAATATTGTATCTTTTTAAGACATGTTTGAAAAAGCAGTTGTCTTTTAAACTTTAGGTTATACTTTTATTTAGCCTTTGATGGCCTTCAATTAAAGGCTTTAGCACAGATAAAAAGGTTAGCTAGAGAGGCATATTAATTAATAATAATACATTTATAATAATGTTTTTTAGTACAAATTATGCATTAAACTCCATTTAAAAGGCCATGTTTGGGAACATGTTGTCATTATTTAATTTATTTTTAAAGAATTGTCAACAAATAAAAAATAAAGAAATTGAATGTATTTTATATAAATTTATAATTTCAAAGGAAAGAATAACCCAACTTTCTTGGTAATGGACAGTTCATGAAGGCAGAAATCATTGGAAAAAAAAAAAACTATGAAATTTTATATTTTAAATACAATTCCAAAATTAGCCCTAAAACAATATTAAATAGAAATGAGCTCACCAAACTAATGGGTTTTTTTCAAAAAAAAAAAAAAATACTAATGGCTTTTAATAATAATAATAATAATAATAAAGTTTTTCTTTCTTCCCTTAGTTAAATCAATAGTCACCTCCAACATTCTAAGCCAAAACTTATGCATATGCAATTAATGTTGCTATAATAATAATTATTATTTTTTGGAAAAATTTATTATTTATATATACAATAAATTATATATTAAACTTTCTCTTTCTTTTTCTGAATTTAATTAAAATTATCAAATTGAGGATTTTTTCTCTCTCTCTCTATAATAGGTTTCCAAATTTATTAATTGAGCATCATTCAATCAAACCATATTATTTGCTTACTATACATTTATGCAGTCAATTCTCTGTGTATATATATTTTTATATTTTGTTTTTCCTTATTTAACAATCTTTATTCATTATTCTATAAACAAAGAAACATTTTCATGTACCTTATAATTATTGCTTTAATTTCCTTTAATTTGAGTGTGACATTAAAAAAAATGCCACTTTAGACTTCATTTTCTTTGATTCTGCATCATATTAGAATTAATATTGAATTTCCATAAAAATAATGACGACATTGTAAAAAAAATAATTGCAAAACATTGTTATTTAAACATATTGTAGAATTGAAATTTGTTGCTATTTCAAAATTTTCACGTGTTTATCTAACTCGAGTTCTTTTTTAATGTTTTTTTTTTAGTCATTTAACTTTTAATTTCTTACGTGAACTCCACCTAAAACTTCGTTATTATTGTTAATTTGTTTTATTTAAAAAATTCAATATTTTTGCATGTTATTTTGTTTCAAATACGATATTATTTCTCATCTACGATCACTTCATCAAAATCAAGAAATTAAAAATATGTCTTTACGATTAATAATTTATAAAAGGTGACACGTGATGGACTAAAATGCTATTTTTTAATAGCAAATTATGTAAGGACTAAAATAGAATGGCTTTGAAATTTATGGATTAAAATTAATGAAATAATGGTAAAGGTTAAAAAAACAAAAATAGAAAGTATTGTAAAGCATAGTTAAATTAGTTAATTTAAGAATCTCACTCAAATATATATGTTGGGATATTATTATTAATAATATTATTATTTTGAAAGATATGTGGGGATAATTTATATAGAAATGAAGAAGATTCTTATAATTATGGAAGTTGATATTGATGTAAAATTCCATAATGTAATGTTGGTAAATGAGATTACATAGACTAAAGTTGTGTCATTGGAAAGGGTAATTAATTAATTAGGGTATCACAATTTTGTATAAAGTGCTTTTATTAATTAATCTTTTTGAGACAAAATTGTGCTTTAATTTTCATGCTTGATAGGATGGGTGTTTCATTTTGTTTCTTGTTCTTATTTCTAAGGATGTTTCCTCTAATCTTTTAGCTTGAGAAAAACGTTTATTGTTTATAAGAATAAATAGTTTCTTTAAAAGAATTTTAAGAATAATTAGTTTGAGAGTAGAGGTGGTTGGTGGGTATGATATATCGAAAAGTCGAGTCGATTGACCAAAATCGACCTAACAAAAGGTGGTCGATTGGAGATAAAGAGGGGTTCCATTGGTGTTGGTTTGGAACAATATTTTAAAAAAGATTTCAAAAGCGTCAATCGACTGACCAACAATCGGTTTGTACTTGGTTAGGGTTAGTCTGAATATTTACTAAATCAAACATAGTTTGTTCGACGGTGGTTTGGTTGAAAAACCGACTCTGACCGATCGATGCTCTCTCTTGTTTAAGAGAGTCCTTTTATGATTTTACTTTTATATATTTAAAATTTTTAATGAAAAAATCAAATCTATGACAAAACTGTGACAATTGAGCTATGCTCATTTTGAGAGCTTTATATTCAGAGGTTCAATATAATTTTACATACTGACTTTTATGCATATAATATTTTTATTGCCTTAAAATTTGTGGATTAATTTAAAAAATATAAGTAAAATGCACATAATTTTATTTTTATTTTTAAATAATATAAAGTTTGTAGTATTCTCCCATAACACGTAACACATATTATAAAGAAAAAAAACTTCAAAAAAATTTTGGTACTAAAGATTAATTATAGTAGAAAAATCCCAACTTCATTTTGTTACATTTTTAAATATCAATTCCAACAAATTGGTACATATTTGACATGTGAAATTTGACCAAATTTAGATTTGTTTTGAAAATAAAACCAAAGATATTAATAGATGGAGAAAATAGAATCTCATTTAATTTAGATTAAACTATAATAAGATTTAAATTTGAGAACATCTTAACCACATTTTCTTTTGTACTCACCATCCCTTCATTTCTCCTCATCAATATAATATTTAAACCTATAAATAAAAAAATTAAGGGGCATTTATCATTTGATTAGTTTTATCATTAAATTTTGAGTCACTTATGTCTACCAATGAATCAAAGGCTATGTCGAGGTTTAATCAACTAATTGTGCCCCCTTAGTAAATAGGCTTTGAAGTCGCCACAATTTTTCTCTTTGCCAAATTTGAAGAAAGAACTTTAGAGTAGCACATATAATTACATTTTCGTTAATTTTTTTTTTTTTAAAAAAAAATATGTCTGTTTGATCTTTAAGTTTAAAATGGAACTTTTCACTTCTCTAGTTTTAACGAGTAGGTGTGAGTTTTCATAACGTATATTTTTATTATTATTTTAAATAATTCGACAACCTTTGAAATTATAAATACCGTCTTGAAAACTCAGATATCAAACACACAAATTTTATAGAGTTCAAAGATTAAAAAGATATTGTTTCTTTTAAAAATGGAATATATATATATATATATAATGTTTTAGGGTTTCCATGTGAGATTGGTCAGCATATTCCCATGAAAAGTCTAAAGAAACCAACAAGGATGTTTAACGACAATTAGGAAGAGGTTGAGATCTCAAAAAGCTACACTAAATAAATAAATAAATAAATAAAATCACTTCTTTCAATATTAAAAGTAGACATTAAAAGGTTAAATTTACCTCTCCACTTTTAAATTTGTGTCGAATAAAAATCTCAAATAAATCCATAAACTTTCGATTTTTTTCATATATTATCACTGTTTTTAATCGTCTTTTAAATTTGTGTCTAATACATCATTGACTCATTCAACATTTTTAATATTCATAAATTTTCTAAACACAAATTTAAAAATTTCAAATCTTATTAGACACGAATTTTAATTTAGGCAAATTGCAAAAATCATCCCAAAACCACCCTCAAAGTAGGATAATAGTTACAATTTCACCTTCAAACTTTCAATAATAACAATTGGACCCTTCAACTTATAAAAGTATTAAAGTGGGACCCTCTAAGCTTACAGTAATTGTATAGTTAGACCAACAAATGATAAAAATTGAATTCTCAAACTTATATAATAAATACAATTTATACAATTATGTAAGTTTGATGGTTCAACCTTAAAATTTGGATGAGTTTGAGAGGTTTAATTTTAAATTTTAAAAGTTTAAGGGTATAATTACAACTAGCACCATACTAAAGGTGATTTTTGCAATTTTTTCTTTTAATTTTATGTTTAATAGGATTAGTTAATTATAATTAAAAAAAAGTAAATAAAAAAAAAAAACTATTGCAATTGAGAAAAGATTAAAAAAGAAAATGTGTGAAGACAAAAGGGGTTAGGTATGCAAAAAAGGAGAATAAAGAGGGGTAGGTAAGTAGTGTACAAAATTTACACTAAATTTTAAAAACCAAATTAATTTGTCAATATTCAACTATTTTTTTTTCACTCTATTTTTTAATATCATATATTAAAATTTTAATATATATATATATATATAGTTCTAAAAGTGTATAAATAAAAAAATTACTTTATGTACTTAATATATGTACTTCTTTTTTATTTTCTTAATATGAAAATGATTTATAAATGAGATAAAGAATGTTTGTTCTCTCTTTCCCCAATTTTTGGTTTTTTTTTAATTTTATTTTTAAAATAAGTGTTTTGCTCACAAGTACTTTTGCTATATAATTTGTAAGTATTTTAGTGGATAATGTTTAGAAATAAATTTGACAATAATTTGGTTTATATTTGAATAAATTAGAAATATTATCCATTTTCACTTTTTCCTTTTTAAAATATTTTAAAAGGTGCATTTTCAAATATAGCAAAATAAATCAAAATATTTACAAAGCATAGCAAAATTTTGAGATTCTATAAATGATAAACATTAATAGATTTTTATCTGTGTATATATTTTGTAAATATTTAAGTAATGAATGAAAGTACTTTCTAAAAAAAAAGTATTAATTAGTTTAAAATAATTATTAATATTGGTAAATAAACATTTTTTAAGAAATTGTCAAATGCACGGGAAAAAATACCTAAAAAGTGGTGAAATTATAAAATTGCCCCTCAAATCTAAATCTCCAATTCATTCACTTTATGGAAATTTGACATTTCAAAAACCATTTCGTGTAACAAAACAAACTTTACTTTTAAAGAACATATTACCAAACTCACAACTCTTTTTAAATTAAAACCACTTTTATAAAAAGCATTTCAACAATATACCTACATCTATTTTTGTGTGTGTTTAAACTAGGTATGCATGCCAAACTCAGCTTAGAATTTAAAAAGAAAAAAAAAAAGAGCTTTTATTTCAATCGCACGTCTCAACCTTGCAAGATAATTCTTAAAAATTTATCTAAGAAATATTTTTGACTACAACAGCAACAATATCAAGAGATTTGAATCTTCAACTTTGAAGAAAATGAATACACGTCAATTATCGTTGATCGATTTAGTAATCTTGAGAAAAAGTATCTATTGTTGTTATAACCACGTTTGGCCTGCATAAGTCTTGAAGTTCTTACTCTTTGGTCAAAGAGACGAAACTTTTGTTTTTGGCAATCTTTAAAAAAAAAAAAAAAAAAAAACCATACTTCTTTAATTTCTTGACTATATATAATTTATATATAGATAGAAAAAGAGAAGTTTTTTGGTAATTTGGAAATTGATGAATTTAATGTTTGATGTGTTTGTACGGATGGTCCTTTTGGAATTTAGTTTAGGGTTTGGTCAACTTTGTGGAATATTCAAAATGCAAAGAAAAACAATGCCCCAAATGGATGAATGGGACACCAAGACTGCAAACCAAATTCTCTACTTTTCTTCTTACTTCACTATAATAATAATAATAATAATAATAATAATAATAATAATAACAATAATAATAATCAAACATAAAACTCCAAAACAAACTTTGTTTCTCACTATTATTTGTCAATCAAAATAAATTACGACAGGGTGTAAATCCGAATTCGACAATCAAGTATTCGTCGGTTCGGTTTAGTTCTATCGACTATCAAATCGAAAAAATTTCAAACTTTATTTTGGATTTATAGCATGATTTTTTTTATTTTTTGTATATTTTTAAAGGAATATGTCGAATTTGAAAAAAAAAATGCAAGTTTTTTGGAGGAAAAAAAAGTAATTTTTTTAAAAAGATGTTTTTTTTTTTTTGGGTATGATTATTAATGGGGTCTATGTTTTTATTAATTGTGTTTTAAGAGAGGTTGTTTGATTTTTCCAAGAAGTAATATCAAGATTTATTTATTTTTTTCTCTTCAGTTTATTTTTTTTAATTTAATAGGTGGTTGGAAAATTAATTTGTTGACATTTGTTGGCCTGCTTTGGAAGAGTCCCCTCAGCATTCTAGGCTTCTATTAACCATAAAAATAAGGTTAATTAAATTATAGAAAATATCTCAACTTTGTACACTTTTTAAAAGTATTCATAATTTTTTTTAAAAAAAAATTAATAATACTCTTAAATTTTTAAAATTAAATACTAAAAAAATACTCGTGAAAGTCGTACCACTTTATTTTAAAAAAAATACTCCTCAACTATGAAAATTTTCCACGAGACAACATTAAAAGAAAACAAAAAATAAAAATAGTTTTACCATATGGACATAAGTCGTTAGTATATCGATTCAAAAATACTCATGAATTTTAAAATTAAAGTTGCATTAATTGTAATAGATGTTAAATCCATGGTCAATTTTTTATTAAAAAAAAAAAGAAGAAAAATGACTTTTGAAAAAATTCAATTAACTCACATAAAATCGATCTAGAAATCGATTCGATTCGAGTGCAGTTAAGTGAACACAAACATTTATTATTATTAGTAAAAAAATCAATGGTTGAACCTAAACCCCAAAATTGTTGAATTAAAGAGAAAAAAACCCTAAAGTTGTTGTAATTGAATTATATGCCAATTTTGAACTTCCAAATGTCAAAAGTTTGAAAGCCAAAGCATATATGCTCAAAAGGTCAAAAAGCTCATGCATCCAATTCCATGACTTAACAATTTATCCAATAAATAAATATATAAATAATATATATATACATATAAAATGTAATATTTTGCTTTTATTCACTATTTCTTCTAGACATATAGCTTTGCTCCATTTTTCTAATCTAATTAATGCAAAATTTAATTTTGAAATGGGTCTTACCCTTATTCAATTTAATGTCTCACCATTACTAATTTTTCTCTTAATCAAGTGCTTAAGTCAAGTAATACTTGGAAGCTTTCAAGAATATATAATGAATTTTTTTTAACAAAATATATCTAGAAGGTTGTTTATGTTTTTATTTGTTTAATTATAACCATGATTAAACAAAATTGTTTAATTTATTTTAAAGAAAACCTTAAAATACTCTACTTTTTATAATGACGTTCTTTTAATAATAAATAGTTACTACGAGTTATTTTCACTCGTCTTTTGCATTCGAGCGTGCTAATAAGATTCTTTTAAACCCCTAATTTATAATCTCATTCAAATTAAAATTACGTAATAATGATGGGACATTTAAAGCATCATGTAATATATTATGTTATTAGGTAATTATAAAAAATAAAGGGATAATTAGAAACATGGCAAAACCTAATGGTGCATTTTAAGAAAATATAAAACATCTTTGTTACTAAAAAAATGGCAAATCAATATTATTTTAAAATTACTATATACTTAAAATAATCCCGAGTGAAATTATTGATTGATATTTGATAACTATTTAGTTTGTTTTTAATTTTGAAAATATACCTATAAACCTCTGTTCTACTTTTGAATTTCTTAATTTGGTTAATTACACTTCATTGTTGTTTTTAAAAATCAAACTAATTTTTGAAAATTAAAGAAAACGTAGTTCATAAGACTTTGTATTCTTTCTAAAATTTTACATAGAATTCAAATCTTTTACTTTAAAAAGATGAAATCATGATATGAAATTGGAAAAAAATTGACTTAACATCTAAGAACTAAAGGTTTTCAAACGAGCTAAACTGATTAAGAAAATATAAAGTTTAAAGTAAAAAAAGTTCAAATACCCACTAAAAAATCAAAACAAAGAAATCTCAAAAATCTCAAATTTAAAAGTAAATCAAAATTACAAATTAAAAGATTTAGTCTTTATTCGGTAAGTATTTCATTTTTTTTAAGGAAAAAAAAATCTTAAATCTCCGGTGTATTGACTCAAAAGCTTAATGTGATGGTAAAATTAATTGGACTTGAACACAGAACCTCTATCCAACACCTACTCTGATATCATCTTAAATTATCGATTGAACTAAAAGCTAAAAAAATATCTTTTTTGAAAAAAAAAAGTATATTTTTCCTTTTAATTTCTTATATTGATTTGCATATCGGATAAAAAAAAGTTCTTACTCATGTTTAAAAAAAAATTAAAACTACTTTTTTGTTTTAATTTTGGCTTGATTTTAAATTTTAACTATTTTCATTTCATAGTTTACGTGTCAATTTTTGGCTATATACTCTAATTTTCTTATTTATATAATTTAGATGGGTCCTTCAAAATTTAAATTAGAGAATGGTGGGAGGAATATCTAAAATAATAAATACGCCAACTCATGATAAGATAATATTTTTAAACATCATATGTTCCTTTCAAAAAATAAAAATAAAAATACTAAATTGAACATAATTCAATTGACATATAAATATATTAATAATACATGATTAAAATTCTCTCTATCTCTAGTTATACTAAAAAGTTGGTTCTATTCTATAGTTACACACGGTCAAAATCTTCTCAATTGAAACTTTTGAGTCAATAATGATAAGAATTAAAAATATTAAAACGACTAAAATCGAGATATTTGAAAATATAAAAACTAAAATCGTACGAATCAAACTTTTAAGTATCAGGATGATTTTTCTTTTCTAATGCCACTCTAATAGAACAATGAAAAATTTTAAAGAATATCCTTGAAAGCTAAATTACAAGTTTGAGTCATAAAAAACTAACAATAAGTAATATTTATATTATTTTAGTGTGTGTATTTTGACTTTTATTTTATTTTATTTTATGTACTTATCATAAATCTTAGAAAATAGTTGACACGAATAAATTTTATTTTAAATGACTAAATTAAAGATTCATCGAAGGAATATAAACTAAAATTGAAACCTTTTAACAAATTTACGAAAATGATTAGACGTGCACGTTTTAATAAGATATAAATTTCATATTTATTAATTTATTTAGATTAAGAGACTATGACTTGGATGCAACGGCATTTAGATTAGCTACTAGCTAGCCTTTTTTTTTTTTTTTTTTATAATTTTAATTTTAAGTGTACAATTCTAAAATGATGTTTGGATACATAAATAGATGTAATTATCAATGTTGACCTTAATCATATTATCATATATTAATTTTACAAATAATGATGGAAATTATGAGCCTTGTGTGATAATAATGAAGACAAATATGCTATAGAAAATGTCCATTAAATGCTAGGTTGGGGATGGAAGCATTGGAAGTATAACAACAAATTAGAAGTACAAATCAAGGAAAGTTTCACTTTTGGGATAATAACTTTTATTTTCTAAAAAAAAATATTTTAAGTATGTACTTATTTTTAGAAGTATTTGTAAATATATTATGTTGTTAATAAAATGAATTAAAACATTATTTACGGGGTGTTTAGAGAGCTGGGATGTAATTAGGGTCACTGTAAATCAAGAGGTGTTGGAATGTGTGTCGAATTGAGGGTGGAACAAAAATGTGATTGTAAAATATGAAAACGATAGAAAATAGGGTTTAGTTGAAGTCTGCGAGTGTCCAAACACTCTCTTATAGGCTTAATGACTTAGGACTTCTTCCATGTCTATACGAATTAGGGCTCCTTAGACGTTATCTATTTCTCATCCCATTTTGTATCGAGTTGTGGGTGTGCAAATTGGACACTCTTAGGCAAAATAGGGCGGCCTTGATCTCATCCCTAGTCAAAGTTGAGGTGGGCTCCACTCATAGGTGCTTTGAGTCGTGGCTCGATTGTAATTTCAATCTTGTCGATCTAAGTCGACTATAAAAAAGCGTCTATCTAATAAGTTTCTAAGTTTTAAATTTTATGTTTAATAGGTCCTTAAAAAATTCAAAACTTTCAAAAACCAATTGATCCCTTAGATATAAAAATGAATGTTACATCTAATAGAACTCCAAATTTTCAATTGTGGTAAGAAGATCGATGACTTTTATAAAGTTTAAAATTTTAAAAATTAAATTTGTAATTTTGAAAGTTTAAAGAACCAACGTAACCCAACAAAATCTAAAATCGATATTGCATTCTTAAAATTACATTGACCTTTTTGTATGAAAGGGATGAAGACCTAACAAAGAAGCTTTAACCAAGAAAACAAAAATGGCCAATTTTACTAATACTTGGAATTCCATGCAAAAACATAAATTTTCCATACCTCATTCATTCTCAATTATTGATCTTATAATCTTCTACCCATTAATTAGTTCCATACATTTTCCACAAGTACAATGAAAAAGAAAACTATTTGATTTGAGATAGTTGTTGGGATATCTTTAAATTTTCTAGAGATACAATATCGAGGGTCCTGATTATCTTTAAATTTTTAGAAAAGCTACGATAATTAATATAATGTTTCTTTGCTGTTTGGATAAATTGATGCGTTCCCCTTTAAAATTTAAAAATTTGAGTATATTAAAAAAAAAAGTCTTTTGACTTTTCAAAAGATTTTGTTTTTGTATTATTTGTGGTCGAGGTATAACGACCATCTCCAATTTAATTTTTAGATTTTTTTCTCAATAAATATTTGATCATTGATAGTCGAAGTATACATTGAACAAGATACCTAAATTGTATTTGACATTTAAATCCTTTTCTACAAAATCTTCAATTGCTATATATTAAGACAATCTTTTGACCTTCTATATACTTTTGTTTTCCTTTGCTTTTATTTTCGAGTTAAAAAATTGAAATTCGAACTTTTGATGTGAAAATCGTTCGTCGTGGAAGAAACCATCTAATCACGGAGAAAGCCTACACATTTGATCATAAAGCACACCAAGTGTGAATTCAATTTGTAATTTCATACCACTAAAGAATAGTGAGGAATGTGTTATAGCACACTCTATTTTACGTATTTTATGCTCCCCATGCATACATTCATATACTTTTTGTAATTTCAATAACTTGCTTACTTGAGGATGCGTATCTCTTATTGTTTGGTGGAGAATGTATAATTTAACTAATTGAACTATATTCAAAATTGGTTAATGTATAATATATTTAATTAAATATAAAACTATTACTATTGCACTATTGAGTTACATTGTCAAGTCAAGCGTTAACCAAACTAGCAAACACAATGTGTCTCAAAATTGTACGGGTTAGGAATGGTTCAATATTTAATTGACACTCAACGAGTCTAAAAATTATTGTTGAAGCATAAAATTTAACCGAAAATAATGAACCTTCGTGTTTTTTCATGGTGTGAGACTTCCAACAAAATGACAACAAGTAAAAGTATTAACGAGTAATTGAGGTATTTAATCCTTAGTCATCAAGAAGATAATCATGGCAAGTACACTTATTCAATTAGTCTTTACTTTTGTAACATTGTTGTTATGGTCATATATTCTTCCATAGTTTTTTCAGTTTAGGAATATTAACACTTTATGCATTCATAGTCATCTGATGTTCCTAACTTTCTATACTCAATTGTTCTTTAGTCTTGTCTCAATTAAGAAAACATAGAAGGAATTCTCTCTTTCCTTTTTGACGAAAAAACAAATCCTTTATTACATTTTGTTTGGTGCAAGGAATTCGCATGCGCTTGTTGTCGTTGTGGGCCTCTTGTGGATATGACCCATACCCGCTTCTTCTGATTTGGTCTTGTTTTCTGAGCTCCCGATGTGAAAGTTCATTGCACTAGTCTGGTGCCGAGCCTACTACACTAACATGAATTGTATATAGTTAAGCTAAATACACAAAGTAAGTTTAGGGCTTTACTTGATAGAGTACTTACTCTTATCCTTTTAAGGTGGTCGAATGAAGGTACTTAATAATGTCCTTCCTTTGACATTCACTTGTGATTATGTGTAACTTCAACAATGTTAGGGTAGTTAGCGACATTCAAGACTACAAGACGTCAGACCAACACAATTTCATTATTTTTCAATTGGTATATATTCACTAGCTCAACTGATCAATCCATAATTCAAAGCTTTAACTTTTCCTTTTGAGACACGTTTTCCTTTATCGTCTTTCCATTTTTCTTGAACTTGAACCTACTAATAGATTCTTAAAAGCCTCGCATGGAGCAACTTTCGCCAACGATTTTTTCAAAACATTTTTACATATGAATAAAATTAACAATAAGATCCAACTAACGGTCATAATGAACAATTTGGTATTAAAAAAATCAAACCCTTATGTCTTAAAGTTATAAATTTAAAATAAAAAATAATGTCATTAATTAAAAATCAGACAAATAATAATTATGCTTTCACTTTATGACCAATCCCTTGAAAGACAAGGAATTTCACAAACAATATTTTATGAACAATATTTATATGGTAATAATAGAAAAACATGAATAATCAATCTCAAGAGCCCTTAAAATACAAGGCAACAATAAATATAATAATGTGTATATTATCATAAAAAAATAATAATAATAATTAAAATTTGACACATTTTTCAATATGGTAGGTTTTTTTGGTCAAACATAAATATAAGTTGTTGAATAACATGTGAAAGGAGACAAAGCTTTCCTTACAAATTGCTAATCATAATTCTACACTTTGGGATTGGTTTCTAACACCATTAAATGCCTTCCAATCCAAACATGACACTATTTTCAATGACCAATTTTCCAAACCCAACGAAATTAGACCCTATGACTTGAAAACATTTAGAAATCATGTGTATTTTTGACTTATTAAAACCAAGCAAGATCACCATATTTTTCCAAATAAGTGACCCTATTTTATCTTATTTGTGGAACAATCATCAAATTCTATAACATTAATTCTTTTTCTTTTTAAAAAAACCTATGTTTCTTTTCTCGTTACCTTTTTCTTAGTCGTTTACAAAATGTCGGTATAGTTATATTTAAAATGTAGTATACCAAAATTTTAATACAAATTATAGTTTGACTCGACAAGCGAACTATGATATTTTTTCTCATAAAATTTTCTTAATTTTCATAAGTATACCATCTTAGATTAATATATTAATTATATAAAACAAAATTTGTTAACTAAGATAAGAATGAAATTTTCTTTGAAAGTTTATCGACTAAATTAAATTTTTCTAGAAAATAAAATACAAAATCAACATGGCGTCTTAGCCTCTTCTAGTCATGTCTTGTAAGTAAAATTTTAATAATATTTAGTAATTTTTTTATTAGGTTTAGTATCTAGATTTAAAAATAAAATAACTATTAAGTTAATTGAATTTAATGTTTCTTTAACTGTTAATTCAAATATTGATATCAACATGGATTAAACTAATATGACTAAACGATTTAATAGGACATTAATAAATTTAAAAAGTAATCTAATTGAACCAAATAAGGTAAACTTAATTCAAAATATAAATTAAATCAATTAGTGAGATGTATGATGTTAATTTTTTTTTATCTAGTTGGTCAACTAGTTTAGGTTATTTTTTTTACTACATTTAGCTAAATCATATCTTGTCAATTCAGTTAAGCATGTGTTAGGCAATATTTAATTAATGTTATTAGAGACAATCAAAATTGGAAATTTAAAAATAATTGAATTGTTTAAATTTTCTTAAAAATATATGAAACCAAAGTTTAAGATCAAATCCATAATTAAAGTATTAATTTAATAATAAATCTTAAATAGATTATTTTCAAGATTAGTGAACGTAGTTAGAGTGATATTTTGAACTTCATATAAAGATTTAGAAGTTCAAACCATAATTTCATCTAAGCTATTTTTAAAAAAATATATTTGTGTTCATAGATCTATAATTTTAATTTTATATTGTATTCATACGGATAGAAAGTCAATACATCACTTAGAATTTCAAGTTAATTTGTCTCAAAATAGGTATCTAATATTAGCATAATAATAATTTTGAGACGTACTTAGTATAGTCATGGCCGTATATTATTAAGAGTGTGATTAATTAATCTTATTATAAATAAACTTATTAAACAAAAAAATCATATTTAAGTGACCTTGTTAAGATTTTTTAAAAGAAAAAAAGTTGGCTTATTAAGATAGTTATAAATTACATTTGATATTAAAATAAACAAAATGCTTATAATTACTTTAAAACTTATATAATCTAATTTAAT
>JBBPDJ010000019.1:11139076-11173346 GCA_037974625.1 Cucumis cinereus
ATATTCCGATTTTTTAATTTTTTAATTTTTGCTATTTTTTTAATTAAGTTTTGTTTTTGACATTTTTCCAAATGATAGTTAAAAATTTGCTATTTATCTTATTGCCCCAAAGAACAATGAAACTTTGAGCCAAAATAGCCCGATTGACCTCAACCTTGGCCAAGGATGAGATCAAGGTCGATCTTCTCTATTCAATGATCGAAGCATACTATGACCTATTTGGATCGTGAAAAGATAATGGTATAGGTCAAAAGCCCAAACCAACCTCCTCGACCTTGACCTCGGTCAAGGATTAGCCAGGATGAGGCCAAGACCGACCTTCTTCATTTGGCACACCCAGACCCATTCAACTTGACACCTATCTTATCTAGGATTAGGAAAACTCATATTCTAATCCTAATTGGACAAAGATAAATTCTAGCTCAAATTCCTTATAAATACACCATTTTATGGAACCATATGAAGTAACTAGACTTTCGACTTCTTCTCTATTCTATATTTTTTTTTTTACTGAATTAAGCATCGAAACACTTTTTCTTTGTTTGGTTGCTCCTCTCTCCACAGATTACAAATTCAACATTTGGTATCACATGAAGGTCAAGTGCGAATTTTTTTTTGCCAAAATTTGGCATCAACAGATACCATTTATAAAACAAGCCCAGGATTTAAACTAGGATTCAAAATTTAGATTCGACCCCTTATGGTCCATGCAATTTCTGATGACATGATCATTACACCTTACTTGTCTCTTAACTACTTATGAGAATAAAGTTATCCTTACAAAGTAATTTTAATGTGATTATCCTCCACTCACGTTCTTTCTAAGAAAATTTACGATAGCCCCCAACCTAAGATTACTTTAAACACAACAGGTTCAATTTTCTTAGTTTTTTTTTTCCTTCCTATTTGGCAATTTTGGCATGCCTTTTCAATCAAACATATAATATATAACATTGAAAATCCATATTCCCAAAAGTTTCTAACAAATACACAGAGAGACAAATAACAATAGTAAAAACAGTACAAAATTAGGGTTTGTCTGATTCCATGGACCAAACTGATACGAAGCTGCAGAAATGAATAACCAACAGATTAGAAGATAGAAGAGAGTAAGTAATCTTGCAGTTAATCAACATTCTTATAACTTACAAAAGGAATTCACGAAACATGAAATACTTAAATATTAATAAACATTTTAGCTTCATAATTTGTTTCAAAAGTGTAAAATTTGTATCAATCAATTAACTTCTTTTAAATTTTTTATATCGATATCTATTGGTATTTTATTTATATTTTCATCAACCATAAATTGACATTTTTGTTGACGTCCACGTTTTAATCATCGATGATCATTTTCCAACAAGTTAAGAAAATATTTAACGAGAAAAGAAAACAATTTATACCTTACAATTTCAAAGTAATAGGTAAAAATTAATTAAAATTTAGACCCTATTTCTAAATGAATCAAAGACTTACTACTGTTTTATCAAAATCCGTTTAAAATGAACTCAAACTCTCTTAAATAATATTCTAAAAAATTATCATGTAACTTTCCAACGATTATTAAGAAAATTAACCAAAAAAACCGAAAAATATAAAGGAAAAAAAATGCTACTATCTTTATTCCACTATTTCTTTTTAATAATTATGGGAATCCCTTATATTTCCTTTACAAAGTTATAATTGAAACGATTATTAATTTGAATTTGAAGGATCATTTAATCTTTTGGGTACGAACTAGTTTAATAGAAGATTTTGATTGTTGTCTCAGCATGTTTGAGAGAGGTTTAAATCATCAAAAATCACTTTCTTCCTTGTTGAATCATTCTAAAATAGGTTTTGATAACTCAAAATTAATTCAATATTAAATTTCCAATTCTAAAAGTAATTTTTCTATAACCAAACTTAGTTTCCAAGGATTAAACCTTTAGAGCCTTTCTCCATAGCTGGGTGGTTAATTTAAAAGCTGAACTATATAGAATCCTAAGGCCAAATTCAAAAACAAAATTCTAACTAGGTCAGCTTTCTCAAATGAGTATCCATTTTTCTTCTTCCGGTATTGATTGTTCTTCCTTCGTTTCTCTATATAAATCTGAGGTTGCATTGAAGAATTATAATGTACAGAGATTAAAGAGAATTTCGAAAGAATTTAAGATATCTAATTAGATAATTATGCATAAACAAAAAACAATGTAAAAGATGAGAAAAATATCATATAAGTTAAATTTCCTCAAACAATTCCCCGGAGGGAGGCTAAAACAATGACCCAAAATTTTTTACGATTATAAAATAACACTGCATGATGGCAAACTCACCTCTTTGATTTTTCCTCATATTGTAAATACCTATACTCCAATTGATGCTGAAAATACAAACAATGAAACAAGGAATTATCAACAGAAGCTCTCACAAGAATTTTGGGTAACAACAGAAGCTCTTACAACATGAAAGGCATTATCAGTATTGACACCCTAACAAAATAAGCTAACAGTAAGAGACCAGGAATTATATAGTATGTACCTTTGGGAGCTGGTGCTTCATCTTGAGGCTTCATGGCTGGGAAGAGAAGAACTTCCTGTTTTCACAAAAACAACCGTTTGAAAAAATAATAATAATAACAATAGAGAGTATGGATCACCGGAAGCAAGCAGCCATTAAAGTAGGTGTGGTCACACAAAAAAGAAAACAGGCATGAAGTACAAACCTTGATGTTTTGTGAATCCGTCAACAACATAGCTAGCCTATCAATGCCCATTCCCCAGCCACCAGTAGGAGGCAATCCATACTCAAGAGCTGTACAAAACGTTTCATCCAAAGCCATTGCTTCATCATCACCCGACTGCCTGTCCTGTTAAAGAAAATCAAGTACAATAGAATTCAACAAATTGTCAATCAATTCACTAATCATCATTTAGATTTCTAAGGGTTTTAACTCAAAGCTGTGGTGGTTGTATTTATTACAGGCTATGATACCTTAAGTTGTTCAGCAAACCGCTCACGTTGTACAACAGGATCATTCAATTCTGTATACGCGTTACATACCTGAATAGTCATCAAGTGTTAACAGCATAAACATAAGGCACACATATGCAAACACGTGTATGATAAAGAAAGAATAAAAAGCAAATCATTGTGAAGTTTTGGTAGCGTACTTCATGTTTGTTGACAAACAATTCGAAACGTTCAGTTAGACTAGGTCTCGCTCTATGCCACTTTGCCAAAGGACTCATAATCTCTGGATGGTTGATGATGAACGCAGGATTCACACACGTCTCTTCTAGGAAGTGCCCCACAAGCTGCCAAAATAATTACTTTTAAAATACTGATGTGAAAATGAATTGGTCGTAGGCAAGCAGCAAGGAGCTCAACTTGAAAAAATGCATTAGTAGTGTAAATTTTCCAGAAATAAGATTAGCCACTAGGTCTTCCTTCTTGAAACTGAAATTTCTTATAAAACACAATACGCTCCACAAGATAAAATCACATGACTAAGAGAATTACTTTATCTAGCAAGCGAGCAGTTGTTTCAGGTGGAGGACATTTGATTTCAAACTTCTGGCATGCCTCTCTAAGATATTTATTTGCTTCATCACTAGATAAGTCCTTGGGTATATTGAGATTTGCCATCTTTTCTAGTTCCTCTATCATGTCAATCCTTCTGCAGTACGTTAAAAAAAAATAAAGATAATCCCAAATAAGATTCTGGTCAGTACTCAACACACAGCAAGTTTAGGAACAGGCTAGAAAAGATTATTGCAAACCAACCTAAAAGGGGGAGTGAAATCGATCTCAATTGGATCATTATCAAGCCCGTTTGAATGATATTTTACTTTATAGCCCCCTGTAAGCTCCTTAACCATCCCTATTTAGATCCAACAATGTTAGAGAAGAATAGAAACGAATAGATAAATATAGAAATTAGGAAACACAATCATGGAGAATCCACAGAAGTTATCATGCATGCAAAATCCTAAATTTTAAAAATTACCACTTAGCATCTTCTCAGTAAGTTCCATCAAATCATTGTAGTCAGCAAAGGCCATGTAGAACTCGCAGGTGGTGAACTCAGGATTATGAGTCAAATCAATACCCTCGTTTCTAAATTGCTTCCCTATCTCATATACACGGTCTAATCCACCAACAACTAACTCCTTGAGATAGAGTTCAGGTGCAATGCGCATAAACAATTTCATGTTAAGATCATTATGGAAGGTCACAAATGGACGGGCTGCTGCTCCTCCAGCAATCATGTTCATCATTGGCGTTTCAACCTAAAGGTTCGAATATTTAAAAAATTAAATTAGATTAAATTAAAAAAAAGGAAAATAAATTACAAGTACATGTAACGTAATGTAATAAAAATCATAAATGCCAATTATCAATAGTAAACAAACCTCCAAGAAGTCAAGATCATCAAGAAACTTCCTAACATATTGGATTACTTTAGCTCTGGTTTTGAATATTTGCCTCACTTCCATATTTAACATCAAATCCAGATATCGTTGGCGATAACGAGTTTCCTGGGATTAAGAAACTAAACATGTCAATACCATAATATTTGGAAAATATTGTCTCAAAATGTTAATAGGGATGACAAACCAAGGGACAAACAGACAGTGTCAGCAGCGAAAATGTTAGTACATAGTTCGGGAGAGAATACATGAATCAGGAAGATTGAGAAATTCACTGTATAACATAAGTTGTGTGCATGTTCATAACAAATGTAATTTGATGGAACCTCTGTCTGTATAGCTAGTTTTTTATTTACATAGAACCTCTGTAAGAAGGCAAGATGGGTGAGTGTCCAAGCTAGACATTGAAAAAGTCTGACTTAGGCCCCGTTTAGGCATGCCATTGCAAATGTAAAAAACAATTATGGGATAAAACCCATTTGGGGAAAAAAAAAAAGGTTATAAGAGTAACAATATATTTATTAATATACTAAGAGCACTTTTCAATTTACCATAGCGTGTCTATCATGTAATGCTAATAGACACGCTAAAAGTCCCATTTTCTGTTCGTCGATTATTGACAAATCACCATGAAGTTGGATTGATGAAAGAATTCAACCGTCTCTAGTGGAGGGCGAGTCACTTGAGCTAATTCCATCCTCACTAGCATCCCTCCCGACTTTTTTTCAATTTTCTCATGCCCTAAGTCCCTAACTCAGATATTAAGTCAAGTCCTTAGGAAAGTTGTTAATGACCATGATTAGTTGTGTTGGTGCAAAATCATTTCAGGCAAAAGAGATAAAACGAGGCTTTGGAAAGATAACTAGCTTAATGGATTTACTTCTACAAGGCTTTTCCTAGACTTTATTAGATTGTTGACTATAAAGTTTTTGGTTAACCATTGTTGCACTGCAAATTTTAATAGCTGGAAGTTGAATTTCATAAGCAACCCTACTAAATTTGGATGTGGATGATGGCCTACACTCTCCCATACGCTTTCTAATATCAGACCTAGCAACCAAGATGTTAAAGTGACAGACTCTAGAAAATAGGAGGTTGTTTCCTGTAAAATCCTTCTTGCCAAAGGTGATTATGCATAAATAAGCTTTGGACTATCAACTATCTGATATGATTTGGCAAGCTTTTTGTCTGACAAAAGGGTAAGGTTTTCTTGTGGATTCCTTCCTTTGAAAGGTTGAATACTTGTTGAATCCAAAGGATCCTTTAGAACATGGCTCTTTCCCCAAGTTGAGGTATTGAAAAAACCTTGATGTGTCTCTACTTTTGTCCCTTTGCACCAACTTGTTGGGAAACCTCTTCCGATTATTTAATCTTCAATGATGTTGGTCTACCAAAGCCTTGAATGCCCTCCCCCGGCTAATTGGTGGTGCACCCTTCAAAGGGAAAGCCAAGAACCTTTGATCTAATTGGTTGTTTTTCTCTTGCAGTTTTGGTTTGAAAGGAGCTCAATAATTTTCCACGATCAAGAACCCAATATGCAGCAGGGAGATGTTTTCGGCCTAATTGGTCTAGTCACTAATTATTTTGTCATTGTAGCTGAACTCAAATCCTCACAAGTTAAACATCTTTTTTGTAACCCGTTGGCCTGAGAATATCTCATCTTGCCTTCTTTTGTGCTTTTGACAATGAAGTGTGTTTCGCATCCCCCCCCCCCCAAAGGCCCCACAAAAAAAGAAGTCAAGTGAGACATAAGTACCATTTACTCTTACTCCTTGTTTCCTTTCCCATCGTCTCAACTCATCCACATCAACCACTTAAAGCGACCTAACAAGAGTTCAAGTATCCACATCCCTCTCCAAAAAGTTTAATATGAACATGCACATGCAAGAGTTAAAATGTGATTAAGTTCCATCTTGGGATCTACAATTATATACTTTCATTTACAGAATTTGTTTTTTGCAGAAAAGATAAAGTTAAACAGATGTCCCTGTAGGTAAACGAAAGGAAGTGATGAAAAATAGAATGGGTACCTGATCTTTTAAAATATAGGTTTCAGGATTCCTGGTACAACCTGGGGCCCATGCGTCATTTTTCTGAACCAAAATGAGAACATATAATAAGAACCCATCTAAACAGTCTAGACAGAGAAACTAGCTTCATTCACCTTCAAATTTGCATTATCAGAACCAGGAGCCGCCTTCTGCCTCGGCATCATGTGCAGACAGTGAGAAAGGACAATGAATGATTTTGGAAAGATACTGAGCTCTCCCCTCTTTGTTTTTCCTGCAAGAATAGAACACATCAAACCTACTTCAGAAAATAGGTTTTCCGTTTTCATAAAAGTCAGGTAATAAAAAGAAATGAAGAGCTCAAGGAAGAAAATGCCAATCCATGGCAGGGTCCATGGGTTTTTCTTTTCATTTCCTTTTCCTTCCTTCTTCCTTTGTTTTCTTTTGAGAAACCCAGCTTTCACTGAGAAGAATTGGATTTCTCATAGGGGAGTGACTGACTATAATTTTATTGTGCAAGCGCGCTGCAACTGAGAGACAAGAATGAAAAAGAACTCTATGGAGTGAAGTTCCTCTCTTTATCCTTACAATGGAAGGGATACATCTAATCATGATGACACACAGAAGGAACTAGAAAGGAGAAAGTCTATTGAAAAACATTGAACAAACATCGTAAACTAGACTTCTGCAAAATATAGGGAATGAGTAAAAAAGAGTATTTAAGCAATCATTGCAGCCCAACCTGGAAACCCAGTGACACCAACAATATCCCCACGCTTAACACTGGCATGAAACCTTGCAAATTCAGCTTCATCTAGCTCTGAGTTACTGCATCATTAAAATGGAAATATTATAACCTTTTTATTCTTTTATAAAAAAAATTAGAAAAAGAAACCTTTGTATTGAATTGAAGACCAAAATAGAAACCACATAGGTCTGAATGGATAAAACAGAAAATAAGCCTTCACAATAAATTTGATACACATGCACTTCATCAGACTCATACAAAATGCAGCATATTGGGTGGTCTGATAGGATCTACCAAGAAAATAATTTGTATAGAATCTAGAAAGTTAAATACAAAAAATTTATCATATCATTTCCCAAGAATTTAAATATTTTTTCCTCAATTGTAATGTAAAATCATGGGGAAAAAATTATATACGCGTGCATATAAAACATATATTCTTAATTAAAAATTATTTTCAATCTCATTTTAACAATGGACATTTCTAGTAATATATGATGCGTATAAATTTTTCAATAAATTCAAAGCACATACTAATTTTATCATAAAAACTAGTTTCATAGTGAATGAATATGAATGAAATTTTAATTGTAATATGAAATAAAGTGAAAATTTGCACAGGGTAACAAACTCTTAATAATCACAATTGTTAGAACTAAAGGATTAGAAAAATACTTGTGCATCTTTGACAACACCCATTTTTTGGATCCACCCAGTCATCCAACCACAGTTTTATCTGGTGTGTGATTGGGCAACAAAAGGATGAGTGCAATGCACTCAAGTATTACTCAAAGGATAAAAGCAAGGACAGATACAAAATAATTATATACATACCGTGCATCCGTCATAACTTGAATTTTAGCACCACAACCATGGAGATCATAAAACAACAACTTCGAGGAGGAGGATCTTTTGCTCATTATCCTCCCTTGAATGAGGGGAAAAAAAAACATAAATCAAAAAATGATTGGGATATCAACAAAAAGAATTATGAAAAAGTTACAAGTTTTGGTTCTAAGTACCGGCAAGAGATACCAAGACATCCTCAAGATGATCACCATTGCTTAGGCTTCCATATTTCTCAATGTACTCAGCGAGAGACATTGAAACCTGAAACTTGTGAGGATATGGATTTTTACCATCTGCCTTCTGGGATGCAAGATATTTCAGCCTATTTTCAAAATATTGCTGCAAAACACAAGACAATTGGGGGAGAAGAATCAGTTTGACAACAGTGCAACAAGGTATGCTACAGAACTTGTCAAAACAAGAACTTAAAAGCCATACCGTGGGATCCATTTCTTCATCATCTACTGCTACAGATTTCTTATTTTGGGGTGCTTCCTGGTACACAAAACATTCCAGTTACAAAGAACTTTCTACAGTGGTAGTAAAAAATAACACTATAGCATGATATCTGGCAAGAATATTCATAACTCATTTCCCTTCATACAAACATAGCTGTTAAACATACAGCCAATTAGAACAACCATATTTGATAGAATGGACAATTATTCCACCTTGTTCTATTCTTATGTAATGCATTCTATACACACTCAAATCTTTAGGTGTTCCATTAGTGACCACTATTACCTGTTTTGCTTTCTCCTTCAGTTCCTCCTTACGCCTCCTTTCCTCTTCCTTCTGCTTCATCTTTAATTCCTTCTTGCGTGCACTAAGAACATTCCAAAGTTAAAGCCTTAAAACTTAAAAAGTCGTAGTTTTTGACGAAAAACTATCCTTCTTAAAACAACATTAATAGAACAAAAACGAAACAATGAAATAAAAAACTACAAATTGAGACTAGAACCAGTCTCAAATGAGTGAACTCTAACACCCATTTCCACACAAAAGCTAAAAAACGCAAAAATACACAAAAAATCAACAAAGCACTTACTTCTTGCTTATAGTTTCTTCAGCACCTGGAGCAGAGTCGGCCACGTCTGGAGCCGCAGTAGTGGAACCCAATGCTAAATCAGAGACAGCCTTTGCAGCGCCGTCGATAGAACCCACCATTTTCAGATGAAGGGTTAAAGCTCCAATGGGTAGAAGCTTATAAAGCACGCAGATTCCTTGGAGTCCAAGGCGTGGAGTGGAGAATTGACAAAGACAAAGCAGCCGCTGAGCCGGAAAGGGTTATTGTAACACCAAAAAATGGGACGTGGGTTTCAACTTTAGGGTTTACAAAGGAGACGAAACTACTATACCATTTCATAAGAGTGTAAAAAAATAATAATAATAATAAACGTAAAGTAAATCAATTGGTGTAATAAAATTAGAAAAAAAAATATACATATATATATATATATATATATATTATATACATATATACACACATGGATGTATATAGTAAATTTGGTGGAAATTTTGCTAGTCCATACTGTTACGGTCTTATGGCAAAATAAAGCTAAAATATTACAAAAATAGTAAAATTTGAAAAGAAAGAAATATAACAATATAATCTCTTATAATTTTAATCTATTTTAGTTCTTGAATTTTTAATTTTGTATTAATTTAGTTCGTAAATTTTGGTATGTAACCATTTTAAATTTATAAGAATTTAGTCCCAACAAAAAAAAAATCAAAATTTGATGTAAATTTTTACTATTTTTTTATGTACACATTGTATTTTGTAAAACTATCTAGTCTCTAATTAGTTTATCAATTTATTTATACAAAAAAAATAATAGATTTATATAGTTATTTTTTACACTAATCCATTTATATTAGTTTAAGGTTACACTAATCCACTAAGGTTACACTAATCCATCAAAAAAGGTTACCCATCTATTCTGCCTCTCACATTCCAATCCATTTATATTCTATTCTGTCTCAAAAAAGGTTACACTAATCTAAGAAACTATTTCGTTCATAAAATGAAACATAGAAAAGAGTTGGGCTAGAGAACTTAAAAGAAAAGACTTACTAATAGATGGAAATAGAGCTATGGCTGTAATCATACGAAGGCTTTATAGTGTTTACACCAAGAAGCAATTATAAAAAAAATACGCTCACCTAAGATCTTGAAAGATTTGCCTTTGCTCCCACGGATTATTTCTAACCCTTCCTAAACACAAGGACTTGAAAGATTTTCTTCTTATCCTACTGATTCTTCCTATTCTTTCATAAGCACGAATACCAAATGGATAGCCAAAGAATTAATGCCAAAGAATTTTAGCTTCCTTTTGTAAATGGATAGCCAGCTAACGTGGGGATTAGTCGATGGGAAGCAACTTTCAGACTGAAGTTGAGATCACCCTTCTAAGTCTCTAACGTTCATACTTCATTTATATTCTAACTCGATCAGTATATCAAAACCAAACATTTCCATATTAGAGTACAGCATAAAACAAGGAAAGCTGAGGAGAGAACAAATTTATTAGAAGAAAATTGGCAACTGATGACATCTTCACTGCATCCCAAAGCTAATCCCCTTCTTCCTCAACACAATCCTTCAACCCCAGATTCATTCTAACCAATCCTTCAACCCCAACCCCAGATTCATTCTAACCAATTCTTCCTCAACACAATCCTTCAACCCCAGGTAGCTAATTAGTTAAACTACTGCCAGAAAAAATCAGCAACTTAATTCTAACCAATTTTCCAAATAATTCTAACCAATTTTCCAAATAATTCTAACCAATTTTCCAGCGATCAAATGCAAAGGAAAAACAAAATTGAATGATATGGAGTAAACACCCAGATTCATAAAAACAAAACCCAAATAAAATATGAAGCAAACAGAGAAAGTAAAGCGATAAGTACCTTCTAACCAAGCAACAAGGGGAGACGCGGATGAAGGCGAGGGAGAGAGGCGATAAGTGCCCAGGGAGAGACGCGGATGAAGCGATAAGTGTTGAGGGAGAGACACGGATGAAGGCGAGGGAGAGATGCGATAAATGCCGAGGGAGAGACGCGGATGAAGCGATAAGAGCCGACTGCCGAGGGAGAGACGCGGATGAGGGTTTAGGTTGTAACCTAATTGAACGAACCGGAAACCAAAAACTGAACCGAACCGGTTCGGTATTAAAATACTTATAATCCAAACCGAACCGAACCGAATCGGTTCGGTTCGGTTTCAGTTCGGTTTTTTACACCCCTACTTTTTAGTATGGACTAAATCGTTACAAATTTTCAAGTACAAGAACTAACGTAAAATGTAAAAAAAAAAAAAGAAAAAAACTCATTGAAGGCGAAAAAAACATTGGAGCAAGAAATTCCTAATTTTAGTAATATATTATATAAGTGATAAACTTCCATATTATCTAATAGATGTACGTTGAAGTGTATAACTGATTTATTTTCTTTAATTTTAACTCTTATCACCTACTATCACTTACGTACTTGAGTTCTTGAGTTTTGTCGTTCGATCCTCCTACATTCAATTGTTGTACTAGAAAAAAGAAAAAGACATTTTTTTAATGATAACATTAATAATAAACGTTTGTCATTTATTCTTTTTCAATCACTGATTTACTCCGCTTTACTACTCTGTTACCAAAATTAGTAAAATATTAAGAGTTTCCACCATATGAATCTTAAGATTTTCTCTTTCGCTGCTTTATTTATTAGGCACTGTCATCTTACGAGTAGCAACGTCTTTTTCTTATGTCAGGTCTATTGCTAATATTGGTAGATATGAACTCCCTTGAAAATTTTCTAGGTTAGTTTTGAAACCACTTTTCTAAATGTGTCAGGTAAAATTGGAGCTAACAATGTAACTCACGTGGTGACAGTTTGATGTAGAAAGTATTACGCTTCTTAACTATATTTCAAAGGCATCTGAGGAGGAAAATTTATCGTTTCAGATCGAGTTAGATTCAACGATCCTATGAAATCTCCTAACTTGACTGCACACATTATGTCAATAAACTCATTGATCCACACATTATGTCAACGAACTCATTGACTTAAGAAGTAATCTTTATCGAAGTGGTACAATCCTTGTCATCCTTCTTGGTTGAACTAACAATTTTGTTACCCATAAGCTTGCCACTTAGTTCTCAATGATAAAACATTTCATCTATTTAGCTTGAAGATCACCAATGTATCGATATTTGTGTTCGTTAGATTGTTTGTATATATTGTTTTTCAAAACTATTTTAAATGAAAAAAATGTTGAAAATATTTACAAATTTAAATATGATTGTGATATTTTATTATATTTGTAAATATTTGTATTCATTTTACTATATTTGAAAACAACTCTATTGTTTTTGCTAGAAATAAAAGTCAACTTTGTAATTAAAAATTTATTACCACCAATAAATTATTTATACATTGTTTACATTTCCCTCTTAAATTAATTAACAATGTATTACTAATTCAAACTATTTATATGAGTAAGCACTTAGCATTGCGTGTAATGCAAACATTTTTATCCTTTTGTTTACAAAAGGTTTTAAAATAATATTTTATGGTAGGAGTTAAAAATCCATTTAATATTTTGTTTTTAAAAAAGTAATTATAGTTTAGCCAAACTTTGAAAATAATTATTTAAAAACTAATAAGTAAATCATGGTCTTTAGAAAAGTTATCGTAAACGATAAAAAAATGTACAAAATATACAAAATTTCACATTCTATCATAAAAATAGATAGACTTCTACAATGTCACTGCTAAACAATAATAGAAGTTTATCAATGTCTATATTTGATAAAATCTAAAATTTTGCACGTTTTGTAAATACTTTAATTCATTTTGTTATATTTGAAAACGTCAATTATTTTTAATAAGAATTGATTGTAATGTTTTGAGTTAAAAGAAAATTATTATAAAAAAAAGTGTAAAAGTACGTTCGTAATACATTCTCATGTTTAATTTGAAAAATAGCCTTTTGAAGGGTTTTAAATATTGTTTTTGTTATCAAAAGTTTAAATAAAAATGAAAGTTTTGAAAGACATATTTTTTCAAAGTCAATCCAACGGACTCTCCGTTAACAAGCAAACAACTCAAAATGATGGTGAGAAAGAGAGATAATAAATTTGGACTTCATATTATTCTAATTGTTTTGTCATCGTTTTGTATCATTTTGTGTACCTGCATTAATGAACGTGTGAGCTATATAGTACAAAAGAAATGGAGTTTCAAAAAAGCTACAATTTCCAAAAAAAAAAAAAAAAAAGGAAGGAATTTGAGACATATTTCTCCATCAAGCTAATACAATAATTCTAACTAGGAGTTTGTACAATACAAACACTACCTAATCACATTCTTGTCCACCTCCTCACCTAACAAAGGGTATCAGCAAATACTCAGCATAAAAGAGCTGCACAACATAACATTAGCATAGACAGTCAGATAGAGGGGATTTTTTGTCACCAACAACAATAATAATAGATTTCAAAGAGCAAATGAGTCTTACAAAAACCTAGTTCACATCAAAAGGATCCAAAACTAGTAACAATAGCCAAACAAACTTAGAGAAAGAGCTCCAATTATCAGAGGTAGAAAAACAAGAAACAAATTCCAAATTTCTTCGACTCCAAGACTAGGAGAGACTAAATCTGAGTCATCCGACTATGGATAGATGAAAACATAAGCAATTAACATATGTACGCACTATTTGATAGTATGAAGTTTCATCTCAAAATCAATTGACTATGAGGTGTGTAGCCCATCTATATTATAAAGAGTATGAGTTCCTTTGGTTTTTTCAATGTGGAATTCTCAACATGTCCCCTCAATGGTGCCTTTATTGGGTTTACCAATCTTGATCAGATCTCAATTTCTTTTTATTGTATCGAGTACCTATTTGGACTTTATAGACTCTCTAATACCATATTCGATAGTCTGACATTCCATCTCAAGACCAATTGACAATGAAATGAGTGGTCCCATATCTTATGAACAATGTGAGTTCTCTTGATTTTTCCAATATGAAATTCTCAACATTTACCTACCCAAATTGACAATCTAGCAAAACTCAACAGGTTTTAGGCATATTCTCATCCCAAAAGACACCCCACCATTTTATTCACATATGAACATGTGCTTAAGCCACAACCAAGATAATGACAGCAACCAAAAATTGACGTGACAAGACAAAGAAATCACCAAAAGCATTTAAAAAACAAGTACATTAGTATCTGAGAACTAGCTTTTTCTAAAGATGAAGCATGCTTTTATGTCAGAGGTGAATTTATAGCCATCAAAGTTAACTGAATCAATCTATAATCCAACAGCGTAAACAAGTAGAGTGATTGATTAGTTAACATGTTTTACTGGAGACCTTAAATTCATAATCAACATTAGTTTTATCTTAAATTTATAGCTACTATACTGCAAGTTAGACCAACGGATAGAGTAGCTTAGGATCATGCGACTGGCATTTATTAACTATCAGCTGTTTCTTGTTTAGTCACAAACATAAGCTCCTACAGCATACCTTCCATATAAACATGTAGAAGGATGTTATGGCAGCTTTGCTTTTCAAATCAACTGATTTGGCACGAATCCAAAGAATTGACCCCAAAGTGACGTGTCCCAAAACCTAAAGAGTGTATACAAAGGTATTAAAATACTTGGAAAGTACATAATATTAAGGCCATGCTACAAGTATTTTTGAAAGAGTTAAAATCACTCTTGAGCATGCATTTAATCATTCAAAATTCATCTCTATCTTGCAGTCTAAGTCTAGGAAGTTGTTTCCTTTATTAATATTAGAAATCCATTTTTCTTTTAATAGAACTATGAGTCTATGACTAGAAAGGAAAATACTGAGATTTACCGTTAGCCATTTACTCCACGAGGAAGAAGATGCAACTCCCACTAAAACGGCAGTAGTATATGCTACTTCAAGCAAGGAAATACAACTCCAAAACACCTGCAGAAGAGAAATCCTCACACTAGGATATATGAATATACACGTCCGTGTCAACATGAAAGATTCTTTGCATAAAAATTGAATTACTCAATACCCACCCGCTCTTGCCCTAGACGTACTGTAAAGGAACGGATGCCAAATATCTTATCTCCATCAATATCTGGTATATCCTAGAAACTCAAGTAGAATTACCAAGTTACAAGTATAATCAAGCAAGAGTTAGAATAAATGTTACAATTATTATACTAAATATGAACCACGAGGTAGATCTAGTGGTAACATGGTTCATTTAAATAACAAAAGGCTTACTAATGAGTTCAAGCTATGGTAGCCTCTTACCTAGAACTTAATATCCTACAAGTTATCTTGACAACCAAATGCAGTAGGCAATGCAATTGGCCTCATGGATATTAAAAAATATTGTTACACTAAATATGAAAAGATAACAAGAACTATTGAAATTCACTTTTCATTTAAATCAATGTTTACCTTAAATAATGCTATAACGATCGAGAAGAAACTCATAAATGCAGTTGCAAAGATCAAAGAACGTGAAAAAACTGGAGGTCTCTGGAACACATGTGTCTGTAAACATTGATACATATTAGTCGAAGATAGGAATTAGGAAACAACTTTTAACACAAATGCTAGTTTGTAAAACTTGAACATTAATATTTTTAGGACATACATTTCCATTCTCATTTCCCATTCTAGGATGATTATTAACTGGAAGGCCTCCCATCTATCATACATACAAGAGGGGTAAGAAAGACAATTCACAGGGACATAAGGGAAGTGGGAGGGAAGTTAGTTATTTCGGGAGCGAGGACCATTGCTGAAGGAGGAGGGTTTATGTAGGGTTTGGCTGGGCTGTGGGACCAAGTCTTAGAGTGGGTGAGAGCCAGCACTAAAATTTTCTGGGAGTATCTAGCTATCTTCCTTATAACCTTTGCTACTGTTTGCACGAATCGTATTATCGTGTTATATAAATCAGGGATAGTTGTTCCCCATGTTTTTGGATATCTTGTTGGGATTAGTTTAATGCATACAAACAGAAGTTGATCCCACCATGAGTGCTTAATTTTGCATGCATAATCTGCCATCAATCTATCTACCCGTTCAAATATTATCTTTGATCCCAACAATTTCCGCTTTTTAATTTCTTCTTAAATGTTTATTACTATATGCTATTTTAACAAGCCACAACATGACTAAAGCATTGATAGCAATCATTATTCATTCACTATAAGTGGTATCTTTAGACCTGCATGTGTAGAAAAAAGGCAAGTTGAACAATCACGGCTCGAACAGCTAGGATGCACATAGCGGCAACGACAGCAAATCTCTTCCATCTCAACATTGGCAGCTGAAGTAACAGAAAAGTTAAAGATCATCAAGCTCTTAATCAAAGCCAATTTTTCTTTCATACATTTACTATGCTCACAATACAATTTGTTTTCATCATCTTGAATCATAATATAGAACATAAAAATTAAGGAGGAAGAATTTTCAGTGAACAATATCCTCAAATTTTGCTGGGTTTTTTTTCTTTTGACAACACAGTAACTTGCTGGGTGAATCAATTAAAACCCTAAAATTTTGCAAGTGAATCAAATCAGGCCGTCTATTATTGATGCACAACTACTCTCACTTAATTCTATTTAAAATCAACTAAAATTTACGTAAATAAAATTATTTTTCTCCCATAATTTTACCAAGTACCAAGAAAAATTACATGAAGAAGATATTATGAAAATTCGCTCATATAAATGAAAGCACACATTGCCCACTTGATTCTAACATTACCATCTAATGATATGTTAAACCTTGCATTTAAAGAAATTTTACACACACGAAAATTATCCATTAACAATTTTAAAATAAAATCTTATTACATGATCAAAATTGATTCACTTATGAAAGTTAAAGTTTTCAAATTGATACAATTATTAATTTAGAGATTTAATTGATTCAACCTACCAAGTTTTGCGATATAAACTTCAGATTCTATCACTGAAATTTTAAATTTTTGACAATATTCAGATTCTGAAATTTTGCTATATTTTGTCAATTTTGCAATTTTTTACAATTTTTCAAAAATAAACTAACAAAATATCCAAGCGTTCAATTTTGTAACTAATAGGTCCTCTCATCAATTTTGTTTAATACTCACATGACATGTTAATGATCTATTATTTAAGAATTATGTAGCGGACTGATTTTGGATTAATCCTTCAATAATACACGTGCCACATAAGCATTTAACATGAGTTGTTATTGTATACAAAATTGAAAGTTCCAAAACTTATTAGAAATTTTTAAAGTTTGACTTTACTGACTCGACCATAAAAGTTAGGGGATCTCTTATAAACTTTTTGAGTACATGGAGTAAATAGAAAGATTACGAACCAATGTATGAGATAACCAAAATCTAGTTGACTTGTTAAATTCTTAAAAAGAAAATTTGTGGTTTGCAGAGTCTTGGTAGAGAGATTGGAAAAAGTGTTGCCATCTACAATCACCTTCTAGAATGGATTTGTACGTGATAGACAAATTGGTGGTCCAATTTTGATAGCTGATAAATGGTGAAGAATTACAAAAGGCAGAAGAAGAAAGTTTAGAAGATGGGACCTTGAGAAATCTTTACTTTTCTAAAGATAGCCGTAGACGTTATGCCATAGTCAAGGTGTCTTATCTAGCCTATCATTTAGCAATCTACTTTCCGTACACCCCCAACTTAGGACAGTAGCACTGACAGAAAGGAAGATAAGAGTTTACTCAAGTTTTTTTAGTTTCGAAAGTCCAACTCCTATCTAACAACTCTATTGGGTTAAAGAGCGACAAAGGAAGGTCATGAAAAGGAAAAGAATGTGAAAATTGATTACCTATTTGGGTCCTGTGCAATAATCATTATTCTTACTTCACGTTTTAATTATGGAAAGATTAGTATCAACACTCCAATTAAAGGTTCATAATCAGCCCTACATAATGCAACCAGACCAATACCTTCATGTGGCGATCAGTTTGCAAAGATACTGTGCTCAAGAAGAATATAAGCAAGCATAAAACTTCAACCAAGTGTGGCATAGATATTTGAGTCTACGTGACAATAAATTTTATGAGGTAGTTTCACCTCTTTTCCAGGTTAAACTTGTCTTTTTAGAGCCATAAGATTATATGTCAAATCAAGACTTCAGCATGTAGATATTGTAGCCAATAAGATACGCATGCTAGATTTGGCTTTTTGACAGATAAGAAGCTGGAAATAAACGATAAGATAAAGAAACCCACTCACATCAATGGAATAAGCAGTCCCAAGAATAAAGCTGACGAAAAGAGCCCAAAACAATGGCCATGAACGAACAACCCATCCTAGCCAAAAACTCTGTACAAAAGCATTGGGAGAGTAAAGTAGTTTCAGAATGAAATATTGGCGCCAATTATTTGTAGTTCAGATGCACAAAAGAAAATAACCATAAGAAGTATACCACATGTTGAACAAGAACAAAAAAAAAAAAACCCTTTTGATCCCTAAATTTTAAAATGTTACACATTTACACCTAACGTTTGAGTTTAGTTTTTATTCAGTTTAACAAATAAATAAAATTTTTCATTAATGAAATAAAAAATGGACTAACGCTCAGGGATTCAATCTCTTCAAGGGAGAGAGAAAGGAAACAAAGTGTTAAATTACCAATCAACCCAAAATCTTGAGCAGATGGATTATGGTAAATCTAATTATATCAATACTTCAACACCCAACAAGTGTAAACCATATTAAATGGCCGGAAAAATGACATTACAAACACATGACCTCCTACTAACCATGTTAAATCACCAATTGACCCAGAACGAGCTTGATGAGTTCTGGTAAATTTAGTTATAACAATACTCCAACGCAAAGAAGTCTAATGAGTAAAAGAAAACAAACCAAAGGTCCCAGAAGAAACTAAAGAAAACCAAACACATTATTAGAAACAACCAAATAAAACTGCAGGAAAATTCAAAATTAAAAAGCGACAAAAATCGAACTTTGAGGCAACAAGGAACCAAAGACCAAGAATAGTAGGAACCCAAACTCCAAAATCGCAAACAGCCACAAGGCAAACAAAGAGCTGAAGCTACATGACAACCAAAATAAAACTCTTCAACAGGCACAAAAACACTGATCCAAAAGCCTTGGGATAACTTCAAGTAAAATCAATGATAGGAAACTGCAAAAAGATATTATTAAGCCTGTCCATGAATTCCATCAACAAAGATAAGAATTTCACGCAGCTTAAGTCCATAACCTGCTAAAAAAAAGGAAAGAAAAAAAAAAGCCACAAGCTGCAATAAGATAATCAAAGTTGCTTAGAACTGAGAACAGATGAAGAGAAGACTAGTAAGCACAATCTTGAAATAAAGAAACTAGAGCTTCTGAAAAACAATCGTCTGAAATATCCTTTGTCGCTGCGAGGACTACTTATTGAAAAAATGAGGTCAACAGGCACACTAATAACCTTAGTGGGGTCAAGTGAGGGGGAGTGTTAGATGACAAATAATTAAATTTACCTTCACCCATCAACTTAAACTTTTGGGTCAATCGGTGATTTAAGAAATACTTCAACATACATGACTTTTTCTCTTCAATTACTCGAATAATACGAACCAAATCCAAAGGGTTAAACAAATCACTAGAGTTCAAGATTCCTCCACGAGATCGTTCAAAACGAGAAGGCTTAATAGAAATTATATCTCCAAATTGAGATAGAGTTAACTAAAAACTTGTCTTGAATTTCAATGGAAGTAGAAATTTAAAAAATAAAAATAAAAAATAAAAAATCCTCCTTGCCTCAATAAAGGAGAACTACAATCCAACATACTTGGGGTTTTAGAAGCAACCATAATCAAACCCGCAAAATGTTCACCAATAACTTTGAAAGTCTGCAAGTTCTAAGAGTGCAAAGGTATATTCTTAATCTGAATCCATCCACCATAACCTACACAAAATTCAAGTCTGTTATGTTTTGTGATAATGTAAGCCTCAAATTTCAAAGGAAAAGGCCCAATGTGCATCCATTTTCCATTAGAGCCAAGTCTCCCAAGAATCCTACCATAATCCATTTGTAACAAAGCTTTGTCAGCCAGTGATTTTCAATGACTTCTGCACCTTTCAGTCATCATGCACATTCAACTGGGAGATCACCATGAGAAAATTCCTAACCAAATCAATCACTTCTTTTTCTTTTGAAATCCCACGAGAACATGGAGCACTTGGACGGGGCAACACCTTGGGAGAATCACTTGACTTGGATGGAGCATTCACATAAAACTTAAAGTTATTAAAATTGGAGATAAAATCCTTCAACATAACCCAAAAGTTGGACCACCACACTTAAAATGACCAACAGGCACACTAATGACTTTTTTTCCACCTAGTGATTGGTCTTATGATGCACTCAGTTGTCCAATTGGAAAAAGAACGCCCCTTATGTATTCTAGTGGTACCAAATTCATCCCTCTCTAGGTTGATGTGTGATTTTCTTTAGGAAGGGGTTGACGAAGGGTAAACTAAGGGTTCACATTTGATTAGATGAGAGATTATTGAGAGCCCTATTGATAACAGGGGTCTTGAGATCGAGAATCTTAGGCTGTGTAACAAGGCCTTACTAGTAAGTGGTTGTGGCACTTCTCTTCCGAGCTCAAGTCCCTTTGACATAAGATTATTGTTAGCAAATACGGTCCTCATCCATTTGAGTGCTTGTCCTAGGGGATTATTGGTACTCCCAGAAATTTATGGAAGGATATCTCAAAAAAGCTCCCATCTTTTGTGTACCTAGTCCATTGCATGGTGGGGGAGGGGAAGGATACTTTTGGGAGGATCACTAGGCGAGTGAGAAACCATTTGTCGTCTCTCAATAATCACTTTGTTGATTACTTTCTTATGTGATCAGGGAGCTCTTGTTCTTTCTCTTGTGGTTTTGTCGTTCCCATTCCAATAGGGGGCAATAAATGTGGCTTCTTTTCTTTCTTTGCTTGAGAATTACTCTTTTAAGTGTGCGAGAAGGGATGTGAGGGTTTGGAGACCCAATCCTTTGGAGGGGTTCAAGTTATTTATTCAGAGTCTCGAGGACCATTCTCCTTAGGTGATTTTGTATTTTTAGCCCTTTGGAGGATTCAGGTTCCTAGAAAAGTGAGATTCTTCACCTGGATATTGTTGGGGGATGGTTATTTACTGCAGAGGCTTGGGTTTGCTGACAATTATTGGAGCCAGCTGTAAGCCCAATCTGACCCTTCGACTGTCCTCCCTCTAACAGAATACCTCCGGTGGGTTTGAATTTTTCCGGCCGTTTGGGAAATGGTTCCGGTGGCTGAAAATTAAGGGCCTCTTGAGGATTCCTATTCTGGAAGATTTTCCATTAGTGTTCGGTCCTTCTTATTAGATATGAATTTTGGTTGTTCAGTTATTGTGTGCGATTTTATGGGTGAGTGGAATAACAGGATTTTTAGAGAGGTGGACAAGGACCCTAGTGAGGTTTGATCCCTCGTTCGCTTTCATGGTGCTTTATGGGCTTCAGTTTCGAAGAACTTTTGTAAATAGGTGAAATTTTACATGGTTAGAGCCCTACTTGTAGGCAGCGATGTTTTTGTGGACAAGGTTTATTTGTACATCCGAATATTCTTTTTCCTCAACGAAAGTAATTTTTTATATATATATATATATATAAATCATTCCTCTCTAGCTTAAAGAAATTTTGAAAAAACAGCACCCTTTGTTAACTTAACCAAAGAATGGTCAAACCAAACAAGGTGAGAAAAAGGTTGAGGAATGGCAGAGATATATATTTAATGGAGCAAACCAAACATCGTGGAACGAGTGAAGGACAAGGAAGAGTCAATGATCGGCAGGTGGCAAGAAGCAATGGTAGATGGCAGGGGAGAGTTGATGTTTCTAGAGACAGAAAGAGGACCTGACAATGAATTAGTGATCTACAGAAATATCGTGTTCAGTTTGCAATGGTTCTTAAGTTTCAAAATATTACACTTTTACTCTTGAATTTAAGTTTTATTTTTATTTGGTTCCTAGGTTTAAAACTAAAAGGTCCAGGGACCAAAACTGTTTTTTTTCCCCAAAAAATAAAGAAATAGTACATATGTATTTCTATATAAATTAATCAAATAAAACCCAGAAGAAATTAAATAAAAACTCTAACAAATGGTCTTGCAATGTTGTGACACAAAAAGTACTACCATAATGGAAAACGTGGAGACAATTGCAACGCCTGTTCCAAAAGAATATTCTCCCGATGCTAATGGAAGATATGGCTTGTTAATCTGCAATTAAAACACATTGGAACCATTAAGTTTGGCCTTCTTTCATGCCTACAAGAAAGAAAATCGTGAAATTCCCTTTTATTATGATTCAAACGTTATCCAGTGAAGGTCAGATTATATGATAGCTTTTTCTGCAGACTTAAGGTGCTTCCACTCATACATAAAGAATACACATTAAAGAATTATATATGGTCGAAATGCCCATACTAGTGAATTAGAAAAGATTATGATAAAGTGCCCAGTAAGGAGAACACTGCAGAAATGGGCATGATATTCTGCAAGAAATGCCTTCAATGTAAAAATGGGTTCTAACTCATGACTGCACATATAATGTGATCCACTCTCAAGTCCTCTAAAAATTATGAAGTTCCGCGTGCCCAATTTAATATGCTCCGGTGGTAAAAAGAATACAACAGAAGTACCTTGTCTATTTCAATGTCAAATAATTGATTCAGACCTACAATGTAAATATTCATAAAGAGGGCCGCAACTATAGCCTGAAGAAAAAATTGCAAATGTGTTAAATATATTTAAAAACGCTGTCAAAATTCAAATTGCAAATTTTGTTTGAAACATCACCTCCAACACTCCAGTTAAAAATAATGGTGACAAGTCGGATAGTTTCTCAACTGCTAGTAGAGAAACTGATACAATGCTCAATGCCTAGAAGCATGAAAGAAAAGCATAAGCTGAGGACAGAAAGTAATTTTCACTGTATGCCCAATCATTTAGAGGGTAGAAGCCACGATGTTGCAGCTGCTAGCTACATCAAAGAATTTTCCCTCACGAAGAAAAATGAAAGAATAAGTTATTGACCTAAAAGGACATGAGTTTGAAAAAACGTAACTGTACCAATAACTGTGTGCGGGCGCGAAAACCTGTAAAAAGCATCCAAAAAACTCCTTACAGAGTCACCAGAATTTTTGGAACTTAAGGCTCCGGACTCAGTTTCAAAAGGCTGATTAGAGGCTGCTTTTCTAACTTGGATTCTGTCATTTTTTTTCTGATAGAAGGTGTATCTTTCCCGATGTCTTCTAAAAACACATTCAAAATGATGTGATTCATATTCAGATTCAACACAACAATGCCTTTTAGAAATTTTCAATGCTCCAGGCCTTGGACCTTCAATTGTGACATGTGAACAGATGAGCAAGCATTTTCTACCAATTTCCTTGATTATTCTACGTTTACAAATAAAAAAACAAAAGAAGACGGACGCATATATGAAAAGAAAGAGAGAAAAATACTAATATTGATAACAATGGAAAAAATAATTAAAAAAATAAAAAAATAAAACCCTCCCTCTTTTAGTCTTTTTTGAACGTCTTTAGGAAGTACATCCACAATGCTTTTAAAAGGTGGTAACAATGTCGTTGATATACAAAACTGACAAAAAGAAGACCTAATAAAGGTCACCAGTTCTTTAAAAATATGTTTTAAAAAAAGAGTCGACTCCAGGAAAAAAAAAAACTAGCAATAATTTCCCACAGCTCCACGACTTTTTTAACATTATTAAGCATCCTTTTATTTTCTGTGTGTAAAATTCTCACAAAAACAGAACATAAGGCATCATGTGACCAGATTTGATTGTACTCAAAGTTATGGCCACAGAACTTAGAAACGAATCCTCTTTCAGACTATAGGCAGCAATATTTCAGGTTTGAACCCCCAAGTAACTTCCTCCAGAAAAAACCACTTCAAACGAACATGAGAGTAAGATACGATGTAGGACCTTAAAATTGTTCTCGTAGAGATTCCTTTTCTAAATTTCATTGTATACGTCAATGTCACTCAAACTTTGACCACATAGACCATACAAACTTGGCATTTGTTGAGATTGAAGCTTTCCACAAGACCTTGCAAAAAACTAGTTACAGAGGAGAGATTCCTTCAAATAAATATGAATCTGAGAATCACACAGAACAAAACCAAGATTTTTATTACAAAAGAGGTATAGAGACCGAGGCCAACGCCCACAAGGAGGAATTAAACATTGCCCCCTACCAAATCTCCTCACAAGAATAGTGTCGTCTCTAACCTGATGATCAAGTGTTGAGATAAGAGCAGCTCCAAATTAGAGATACTTTCGAGAGAAGGGACCAACCAAGTAGGTTACATGGATAAGATGTGATATTTAGTCTTAATCACTTTACACCAGAGAACAAATATATTAACATAAAATGAAATGATAAGAAACAGACTAAGACGGGGTGTGGATGGGCCTCCTTCCAAGTAGTGCAAGGAAACTATGTTAATGATTAAGTCGGGTTAACCAATAAATGGCTAATTTAGAAATGAGTTTCATATATTTTGCACAAAAATTAGTATTAACTTGGTACAGCTAGTGTCAAAAGACAAGTCTTCTGAAGCTACCTTGGAGGGAATTCAAGAAACACTCAATACCGTAATTCAAAGGTTGGATTCGTTGAATCCACCTCAAATGATCATGAAGAAGCTCCGGCATTCAATGAAGATTGGGGTAGAAGAGGAAGACGTGGAGCTGGACAGCCAAAAGATTTCCATTTTGAGCAAGAAAATCTCCAAGAAAGAAGGCAAGACAACTTGTATCGAAGAAGACAGCTCCAAGAAAATCAAGAACCAAGGCCACTTTTTCAAGAACTCAGTCAAGAATTCCAGGATTGGAATTCTTCAAGTGACAAAGAGTGAGTTTGATGATCATAGAAGGGGGCGACAATGCCATTATGGAGAAAGAAGAGGAGAACCTCAAGAGTTCAAGATGAAGATTGATCTTCCAAGCTATGATGGGAGGCATAACATAGAGTTTTTCTTGGATAGGATCAAGAATACGGAAAATTTCTTCAACTACATGAATGCTCCCGAGCAAAAGAAGGTTTACTTTGTTGCTTTGAAGTCGAAAGAAGGTGCTTCGGCGTGGTGGGATCAACTAGAGGTGAATCAGCAAAGGAGTGGCAAGAGAGCAATTTGATCTTGGGAAAAGATGAAGAAGTTGATGAAGGCACGTTTTATACCCCTGAATTCTGAACAAACGTTGTATAATCAATACCAAAATAGTAGACAAGGAGGAAGAACGATGGCTGATTATATTGAGGAGTTTCAACGTTTGGGTGCAAGAACGAACTTGATGGAGAATGAACAACACTTGATAGCAAGATTTGTGGGAAGACTACGCCAGGATATCAAGGAGAAGGTAAAACTCCAATCTTTTAATTGGCTTTCTTAAGGAATTTCTTTTTCTGAAAAGTGGAAGAAATGAATGAGATACGTTTCAAGAATGCTTCAAGAAAGGTAACATGGGAAGCACCCATATGTAGAAAAACCAACTTTAGTAGAAAGAACAAGGAGATTGTCCATCAAACAAACCACAAATAAAGGCAAAGAAGTGGAAAAATACCATCAATGAGCCAATGGCAAGAAGAAGGACCAAAATCCTTTATGTTCGACCCTTTAAAGTCATTTGCTATAGGTGTGGCCAAACGGGGCACCCTTCCAATGCTTGTCCTCAATGCAAAACAGTGGCATTTATTGATGAAGAAGATGAAGATTCATTTGAGAACATTAAAGAAAGTGAAGAAGAAGCGGAGATGATTGAATTGGATGATAGAAATCGAGTTCTTGTGTTTTTCAAAGAGTCTTGATCACACCAAAGGGAGAATCACATCCTCAACGACATTCTCTTTTCAAGACAAAATGCACAATCAATAATAAAATTTGCAATGTCATCATAGATAACGGAAGTAGCGAGACTTTCATTGCCAAGAAGTTAGTGGCAGCCTTGAATTTGAGAACAGAGCCTCATCCAAGTGCCTACAAGATCGTGTGGGTGAAGAAAGGAGGAGAAGCTCAAGTTAATGAGATATGCACCATTCCATTGACAACTAGAAGTAGCTACAAAGATCAAATAGTTTGTGACGTTTTGAAGGTGGATGTGTGCCACATTCTATTGTAGAGACCGTGGCAATACGATACTTGAGCCTTACAGAATGGGAGAGAGAATACTTATGAATTTCAATGGATGGATAAAAATATTGTATTGTTGCCTCTGACCAAAAAGGAAGATGAAGGTGTTAATTCCAAGAAGAGTAGAAGCAATCATTTGTTTATCACAATCAGTGGAAAGAAGTTGTTAAAAGAAAGGGATAAAGAAGAGCAAGACGAGGTTGGTGAAAAGGAAACAAAGGTTGTTTACAAGCAGAAAGTTCAAAATCTTTATAATTGGCCTACATTGAAAAAATGTTTTAAGGTGTGACCAAGTGGGGCACTAGTCTAATGAGTGTACCCAACATATAACAGCAACTTATATGGATGAAGAAGAAGAGAATTGGTTGGCTGGATGCAGTGAAGATAATCAGAAAGAAACCAATTATATTGACACGGATGAAGGTGATAGGGTGTCTTGTGTTCTCCAAACGATGCAAGTTGCTCCCGAAGGAGATTTTAATCCTCAAATTCATTGCAGAATGTTTGATAAAGAAAGGGAGGTTGATATAATGGGCCTTGTAGTAGTTGGAAATGTAGAAAATACAAAAAACAGTGAAGTTCATCAAGAAATGCAAGAATTGTTTGATGAGTTTTCAAAATCTCAACGAGGGTATGATGTCGTGATGGTTGTGGTAGATCAATTTAGTAAAATGACCCATTTCTTGGCTTAGGATAAATTTGTAAAGCTCCCACACCTGAAAATCAGAAAAATTCCCAAACCAACAATCCAACAAGGGAAAACAGAAACGGTACTCTGTATTACTCTATTGATATAACCTTAATATTGTTCACAGCCTTAAAATAGGAAAGAACACAGCAAGAAGAAAATAACATAAATGATAAGATGCTAAACCAGCTCCTTTGAGAAGGCTGGAAACTTCTCCCAAAGCTACAGTAGCTTTTCACAAAATAAAACCTACTTCCCTAATCCCTAAACATTCCTTATTTATATCACTCTCCATGTGAGCCCTCAGGTGGTTACATGGTTGTCCATACCTAGCACAATACCCTTTTTGTCTCTTCTCTTGTAAGTGTGAAATATCGGAGGTCTAACAAAATCTTGAAGGATGGTTAACTTGAAAAAGGGAATCTTGTAATAATTCACCTATACAAAGCTAGATTCCTGCAAGCACTTACAACAAATTGTTGTAAATTGAAGATAGACAGTTGGGGCTTTTCAAAGTGTTACACAATTGCCATTTTAAATGGTCGCCCTTGAGGACGAGTTTGATTTTAGAGGGGCAAAATATGTTGTACCCGAGAGAGTGAGAGTTACTTGTATTAAAAGAGAGTTGCTTGTTTTTAAAAGAGGGAAGTTAGAAAGTAAGTTAGAAGGGTAGTTTGGACCTTGCACTCATATTTCTCTATAAATACAACATCTCTCTTCATTTGAGAGAATAATCATTTTGATAAAAAGGTAGACTTTTGGTTTACACGAGTACAAGATCATGTTCCTACTAGAAGAATTGATTGCAGATCCTGGACCCTGGTCTTGAGATTTCTAAAATCTACTCTGTAGAACAGGCACAGTTAATACAAATTATAGAACAAGTACAACTAATTGAGTAGATCAGGTCCATGTAAGGCTAAGTAAGGTCATCCTTAGATCTACTTTATAAGCATGTACTTCTTTAATATTGATCTGTACCTTCCCACGCCTTTGACACGTAGACGTACACATGCAAGACAGCATATGTAGCTAAAATACTGGCAGGTTCACACGTGTTTTGGCATAAAAGTCCAATAATCTCACGTTGAAAAATTCAAGTAAGTGAAAGACTCCAAACACCCTAAAAGGAGTCTATCCCTTTAAATTCAAATGTCCCATTAAAAACACTTTAAACTTGCATGTGTTAACTCTAGTTAGATTCTCTTCATGTATTCTCTAATTCGAGAGTCAGAAGGTGTGAAGTAGTACAAAACTTTGAGAAAGAATATTCTTGTAATTAGGTTTAGGGAGAGATTTTTGTGTAACTGTAATGACTTTTCACACAGTAAAATTTCTTCATGATCTATAGTCTTTTTCGAGTCTGAAGTTTCTTCATGTTAATTATTGTGTTTTCAATTTTATTACTTTTGTTATTTCTCTATTATTATCTTTTTTTTTTTTACAATTTCCCAAGGATCGTTTTTTTTACAATACTATTATTTGTCTGTTTATTCTGCCATATTGGGAAGTTTTTTCCAACATACATATGCGAATATAACAATCTTTTCTCCTATTATCTTTCCTGACATTCTTCGTTGCTTTCTAGTTTCTTTTTTGGTCATGGAGTCAAATTGGAAATTTATTATTCGAGGACATTCATAATCTTCAGTAATTCACTTTTTTTTTTTCTTTAGAGCTGCCATTTAAATAAGGTCGAAGTCTTTTATTCTAAAAAAGGGTGAAAATCTAGATGATCTACGCTTTAAAATTACGTCATTCATGCTGCTGCCAACACAGCAACACATTTGTGGGATATTTCTTTCTCAAGCAAAAGAAATAGAAATATTAATAAACTAATATACTATCGGATTGTATTTGGCCCTCACCTCTCTCTCGTGTTTCGTTTGAAGCTCCTTGGAGATACATTAATGAGCTTCAAACGAAAAATGGCTACTCAATCAATATTAAACTATTCGTTTATCATCCTTGGCATCCAAATATCCACAATTTGGTCCAAAAGAAAATGTCAAAAACATTATTATAAAAAAATATATATTAAAAATATTAATTTTGTTTCTAAGAAAAATGTAATTTTGAGAACTATAATTTTTTTAATTTATGTTTTAAATTGAAATTGCAGTGAAATGTACTTTTCGGGGCAAAAGTATGTTGAGGATCAATTGATTCGAATATATTATTCCAATGGAAAAAAGAAAACACACTTTCCAGAATTTTAATTGCCACAGGCGCTGATTGGCAGGTAAGTTTATAAAATATTTTCCAAATTCCCTTCAATATATATACACTCCAAATTAAATTTTATAAAAAAAAAAATTATTTAATTTTTATTTCAATGGAAAAAAAGAAAAAAACCATTTTTCCCAACTCTCAAATAGCCCCTTCAAAGGTTATATGGGAATCCGCCGCCCAGATAATCCCTTCCACCAGTTCAATTCATCCAACTTCCACAATCAACAACAAATTCTTTCAAAAATTGCCATACAAAACATACAATTCGAAAAAACAAGCGAAAATGCCAATGGCGAATTAAAGATACCAGAGAAGACGAAAAGCGAAAGCGATAAATGCAAAGAAAATAAAGGTTCAAAGACGAATTAATCTTACTTGGAAGCCAAACACTGTTGACGTCACGATTCGTCCACCCGTTTCCAATCCCACCAACTGAAACAGAAACAGAAAATCAGCTTCAATCAACCAAATAAGATGACAATCGTGAGAACATAATCGAGTTACTCAACATGCGCAAATGAAAATGAAACGTCAAAATAGATGAAAAAAAAAAAAAGAGACTCGATAACAAAAATGCACCAATCAACAAGAGGAAAAAGAAGAAGCTCAAACACGATGCAGAAGTTCCAGCGGAGAAATCTAAGATTGAACACTGAAACAGTCTCAAGTCACTTTTGAGGCGTACCTGCGGCAAGAGTAAAATGACTTCGGTAGGCTCTAACGAACACGGAATCCATTGCCAAAATGAGTTCCACCTTTGAGATGGAAAAAGAAAATGGTGGAGATTCGGAGGTTTGAAGAATGGCAGAAGCAAACTTTGCTCTCTCTCTCTCTCTCGTCTTCTTCTCCGAAGCTCTGAAGAGTCGAATCTCTGTGATGTCAGATGTGAGGGTCCGGAGTACTGAAGTCAGTTCGGCTTTGAAAGACGTTTCTATAAATTATTATTAATTTTCCGTTCCCTTTTTTATGCCCATTGTTTATTTTGTTAAAACTATCTCCCTAAACTAAATTATAGAAAATTTTAAATTCTACTCTTCGACCCATTTTGGAGACTCAATGAAATATGTCCCACTTTTTAAAAGTCATTGTTAGGTGACTTTCTATTCGTGTTATACATACGTGAAATTGTTGATTTGTCGTTTCTTTCTTCTTTCAAACCCTTCAAATTTACAAAGAACGGTTAATCTCGCTTTTTGCTCTCTCGCTTCTTTTTCTTTTCCCATAGTGATCGCTCTCATATATCTCTTGGTGATTCACATGATTCAGACATTGTCTAGTCAAGGGGTGGACATGTCATCGGATGATATGCTAGAAATACGTAATGATCGAACCACTAAAGGAAGAAATGCTTTGAGTATGAGCAAGAGAAAATGAAGTGGACACCATTCTAAAAAGATGATGTAATGAAATTTGCAAATGACTAGCTCAAGACAATCACAAAATGACCAAAAGAAAAACATGCAATAAAGGTCGAACTGGGAACAGAAGTCGTGAACCAACATTGAGATACTCCTAAGCCAACAAAGATAAAGCTTATGCAAATCATATTCTACCGTGTGAACGGTATAAAGGGATTCCTGCCCGTTTCCACAAACTTATGATTGGAGTATCGTAACCTTCTCCTTGAAGATCATGTTTGGCCAACTTATGTTTTGGACTATTATCCGATACTAAACGACAATTACCTTCTTTTTCTTTACGTTTTTTTGTGTTGGTTTGATTATGGTTTACATTTTCTTAACATGTTCTCTAATTTTTGTTTTGAACATTATATATTTAAATTTGGTTAACCACCATTCCCACATGTTTGTGTTGTTTTCTTATTTATACACTCCGTCTACAAATTTAGGTATGTATCTCTTATATAAATTAAAATACAATATTAGAATAAGTGAGAAAATTATTTTATCTACTTGTAAGAATTGTTAATAGTCATATATATAGATAATATTAAATTTATTAAAGAACAACATAATTAACAAGATTTAATAAAATCACATATTAATTTTTATAAAAATAAGTTATATTATAAAAATTTATCGCATGTGCATCTCACGTAGTAATAAACTAGTTTGTATAAATTGGCAGAAAGTGTAGTTTGAACTATGTTTTGTAAAAATGGTATTTCATGCACCTAAATATATGTATGGCAAAAATTATACTAAAAAAAAACATGATCTAAACTAACCAATATTTATTTTATAAACCGCTATAATTTAGACTATAATACTATGCACCCTAAACATGAACAATAATAACCCCGAATATAATACTTTGCACCCTAAACACAAACTATAATAACCTCGAATATAATACTCTGCACCACAAACACATACTATAACAACACACAGTTTATTATAACTCATAAACTATAATAACTCACGTGTGGCTCAAATGCCCCTAAAGGTCTTGTTTGGTAAGAGGTAAGTCTATAAACACCTATTTTACACCTAAATTTTGTACTTTGTTGTCTAATTTTCTACTAATGTTTTAAAAAAACCAAGCTAATTTTTTTATAAAAAAAACGCATGCTCTATTTTCAAACCATTTGGTTTAGGATTTCGTTTGCTTGTTTTTTACTATAAATATTTTTTTACTCATAAATTTATTGCTTTGTTATCTATTTTTTACGATTGTTTTCAAAAACTAAGTCAAATTTGGATATAAAAGTTGTCTTTTTTTTTTTTTTTTTAACTAAGAATTCAACTCTTGTACTTAAAAAAAAATGTAAATTGTGATTAAAAATTGAGAGAAATTAGATTTGAGTTTCAAAAGCCAAAAACAAAAAATAAGTAGTTATCAAATAGTAATAGAAAACCTATTTTTGTTTTTGAAAATTAGCATCGACCATTAATAATAAATTGTGAAAAGAAACCATCACAATTTTCAAATAATAAAAAAACAAAATATAGCCACTAATCATGGCCTATAATGAGATTTAAACCTTGGTTTGAATTACACCATATAGAAATCCAAAGTTTGAATTACACACCATGTAAAAATTAAAAAACACGGTCTAGAGATTGAAATACCACTAAAGTACTTGACTCAAAAAAAAAAAAAAAAAGCGATATAATTAATAGACATTTAACTTGCTTAAAAATTATACAATATTTATTTAAATTTATATGAGACATTTTTAATCATAATACAAAAAATTAAAATGTTAAGTTGATATTTTTTTAATTACAAGCAAACTTGTATTGGTATCTATAAATATTATTAATAATAGTGCAATGAAATATAAAATTTAATAAATATTTTTTTAACATTTTTATCGTTTACAATAATTTTATATTTATTGCATAGATATTTTATAAAAAAAAAAAAAGTTGAGGGCATAACCGTGCACGGCTCTAGTTGCTGTTCCGTTTGGGGCGAACTCAACGAGGCGAGTCAGCCGTTATAGAAAAGGACGATTGAGCAGCGGTGTTTTTCTTTTTTATTTTTGTTTGTAATTTCCAATAATAAAAGAAGAAAGAAAAAAAGGAGTTTCTAAAATAAATTATTATTTCAACAAAATGGTCAGTTTCAGATCTATAAGTTTTATTTTTATTTTGTTGTATTCCCAAAATGGATATATCTTATTATCTAAGTGGGGGAGTGTCAATGTTCTTTGTCTACCTCTTTGCATGTGTGGTTGGTATTGACAGGGATCTTTATTTTATTTATTTATTTTATTTTATTTTATTTTATTTATTTTTCCTTCCATCCTACAAATCAATTAATTTCCATTTATAATAAACGTTAATTTATGAGACTTTATGATTTAAATTCCAACAATCTTCTACTGGACCCAATAAAACGTATCCAAAAGTCATACAAATATCTAATATTAAACATTGTCGGCTATAAAACTTGTGGTAGCCTATTTCTACAACAAATTTATGGACACAATCCACATGCATTTCACTTTTCTTCTTTCTTCCTTCTCTCTTCTTAATATATATAATATTAAATGATACCAAAAACTCGAGGTTTTTGTATGGATTGGCCCATTTTTAGGGGTCCAAATAAAATTTGGCTCAAGATTCAAATTTGCTCGAAAGATTGTCGTCAGCATGTGTTACCATCTTGTCCTCAAACCGTACATGAGGACCTGGAGCTGATGAAATTCCACTTCTCTTTCCAATTTCTCGTTCTAGCAATTCTTCATTGGACAATTTTTCTTTGATATTTTCTCATTCTAGTTTCTCGTTCTTGCTTCTCTTTATAGTTTCTAGCTCCTTTTTCTAGTTCCTCATTAGGTGCAATTATAACTTTTTTCTTTGTTCATATTCTTCCTCTCGCTTCATCTTCTTGCTTCTCACTTCTTTCTCTTGTTCTTCATCAGACACGCAAAAGAAAAACGACAGAATGAAGAAAAATTTGGAGAAAGAAGAAGAAGAAAAGCGCATGAGAAAAAAGAAAGAAATATTAAACTCACGAGTGTAAGTTAAAACTTGCAATAAACTTATCATTGATGACATTTAGCTATGAATGACAACTCATTTAATAACCAACAATTAGAAATAAAGCTAAAATAAGAAAACATAAAAAACAGAAGAAAAAGAAGAAAGAAGAGAAAACACATAAAATAAAAATAAAAACAACTGCAAAAGGAGGAAGTACTAAAGTGTAATTTACTAATCATTTGTTTTTTTCTACCTTGTGACTGTTTTTCATTTTGACCCCTTAAAAAGTGTCTTATGATCGTATGCACCCCAATTTGTGTGAACGGGACGTTATCAAAGAATATTTGAATTACTTTTAGAGACACTTTGAGACGTTATCTTGTTATAGATAAACACATATAATAGTCGACCGTAGTAGCAGTCTATCCTAAATAAATTATAATATTTTACTATATTTGTAAGTATTTTCAGTAACTTTGACATTTAAAATAATTAATTATATTCTATCACAAAATAAAAATTATATAAAACTTTTAACACACAACATGTTTGTACATTAATGATACTAGTTTTATACTTAACCTAATGCCTATTTATATGGTCTATAAATACATTATCAAATACATTTTGTGTAACATCCCAAATATTTTTTTTAGGTAAATTGTAATTTTATATTATTATTCATCTTATTGTTTTTGGTAAAGTT